>CM062812.1:456245143-456455163 GCA_031772625.1 Pinus tabuliformis
TAAATATTTGAAAAAATGAACTCAAGGTTACTTCCCAAATAGATATATTGTTCATTTTTCTAACAAAATGGGTTCGTGTACTTGCAATGTGATAGCAATGACCATGAAACCGAAAGGGCAAGGTATATATATATATATAACCCTAATTAAAAAAATGAACTCAAGGTTACTTCCCAAATAGATATATTGTTCATTTTTCTAACAAAATGGGTTCGTGTACTTGCAATGTGATAGCAATGACGATGAAACCGAAAGGGCAAGGTGTATATATATATATAACCCTAAGAAATAAACTAGCTCTACTAAGTATCTAAATAAATTTTTTCAGATAATTAAATTAAAATGTAAAAAGTATTAACAAAAATAACATAATATATAGTTGGGTTAAAAGATTATTAATTATATATAGTTGGGTTAAAAGATTTTTAATTAATATTTTTTTTTTTTTTACAGAAAAGGTTATATTGTATTTATATTCCTCCTGGCTTAAATGCCAAATGTCTAGATACAATGAGGATGTCTAAATCCTGAAAAGTCTCACTTATGGAAGTGAGGATGTTATTATGGCTTGAGATCTTTTTCATAGCATGAAGATCTATAGATTCTATATCCGCTATTTTCCCCCACTTGGATATACAGACAAATTTTTTTAAGATCAAGCAGTAAAACATGGCGGACCGCGACTTAAGGGATGGATTCCCATGATTCTTTTCCTTCTTTCAGCTTGACCCCGGCGGAGAGGAGGGCTGCTTTATTTGCTTCGCTGTCCGCTTCTTTATTGTGGGCTCTCAAAACATGGTAGTAGTTCAGCTTCTGAAAAGCATTTTCAAGGCCCTTGATTCTGAAAATCATCCTGGCTAGTTTAAGATCTGCAGCAGGGGAGTTAGAGACCATTGTACTTATGATGATTTGAGAGTCTCCTATAACAGTTGCTTCCCTTATGTCTAGCTCCTTTAGGGTCTTGAGGCCTTGCAGGAGGGCCAAAGCCTCAGCTTGAGTGCTGGTCATGTGTCCAAGCCCCCAAGCGAATGAGTGAATTTTTTCTCCTGTTGAGTTTAGGACGACACCTCCAGCACCTGCTCTGCCCGGATTACCCTTAGCTGCTCCATCGAAAAAAAGGGAGTACCTTGATTGTGATTTGAGCCAGTCTTGGAAGTCTGCTTCCGTTTTCCTTATTTGCCAATCTCTGAGAGGTGGTGCATTTCTGATTGCTGGGAGAAATTGTAATCCCAGGAAGGAGCCCCAAACGTTATCATGATGGGTGAGATTAGCATCATCGTTTATTTGGGACAGACATTCCTTTATTTGGCACTTGATCTTAACTTCAATGGTCTTATGGTGCTGTCTGACGTTCCTAAAGGTTCTTCTGTTGCGTTCTAGCCATAGCTGCCAGCAAATGACCTTTGGTAGAATGGCCCAAGCTGATTTGATTAACCGATTTTGAGGAGGAGGGCCAGGGTATTTGGATGCCCAGCTAGAGAAGAGATCAACCATGGAACGCGGAAGCTGGAAGGAGGGATCCAAGGAATAAAGCAGGGCGCACCATATCTGATTGGCGTAGCAGCAATCCAAGAATAGATGCGCTGTTGATTCTTCACTATTGCTACACAGAAGGCAGATGGAGGGGCCGTTATATCCCAGCTTCTGTAATCTGTCGAAGGTGAGGATTCTACCATGGCACAGGATCCATGCGAATGTATCTATTTTGGGCCAAGCCTGACAGCGCCAGATCGCTTGCCATGGCGCTGGGTTTAAGGGGACGTGCGGTCTCTCACGGTGCTTGGCGTAGCCCTCGACGACAGTGTAACCTTTAGTTTTCTTCCCCCATCCAATTACGTCTTGAATATTCTTGTTCATGGGTGCAAGACCGTGGAGGAGGCCTGTCATCATGTCCCAGTCATCGACCAGGCGTTCTGGCAGATCCACTGTCTTCCAGCCTATCCAATCGCTGTCTTTCCAGAGGGAGATATCCCAAAGAGTTCGAAGCTTATTCCTTTCCATCCACTCCCGCAGCTCTCCCATTTGCACTCTGTCGCTGATCGGCTCTATGGACAGGATTTTATCAGTCCATATTTTTATTTTCTTGCCGTTACCCAGGATCTAGTAACAGTGGTCTTTGATCAGGGAGGCGGCCTTATCATAAAGCTTGAGGAAAGGCGAATTAGGCATGCGGATCACTCGGTCTAAGTAGCTGGAGCGAGGACCACAGAAATATTTTTTTCTGAGAGCTGTTTGGGCCTAGCCAGGATTGGGCGCGACAACTCTCCAGATGACCTTTGCAGCCATTGCTACATTCAGGTGGCCTAAATTTTTGAAATTAAGTCCTCCCTCCCACAGAGGCTTAGATATAACTTCCCAACTGATGAGGGGAATTTTTCTTTCGTTCTGCTTTCCTCCTTTCCAGAAGAATCTCCGGATATGCTCGTCCATTTTTTTTAGAATGATTGATGGAGCAAGCATCCCTGCAAATTGAAAAATAGGAAGACTAGTGAGCACTGATTTGATAAGGACGGATTTGCCAGCATAGTTGAGCCAGGTGAAGCCCCAGGCCTGAATTTTTGATTGGAATTTTTCGAGCTGGGGTAGCCAATCTTTGCTTGAGATTCTTTTGTGGACAACCGGGAGGCCCAGATATTTGAAGGAGGTCCATGAAGCGGAGGCTGCGAATCCAAGGCACCTGGAGATAGCAGAGAGAAGTCTGGGCGGGGTATTCCAACTGTAAATGTGACACTTATTCTTGTTAACAACGCTGCCTGAGGCCATGCTGAATTCTTCCAGGGCAGCTTTGAATTTGGAGGCGGAGGAGAGGGAGGCAGCGCCCAGAAGCAGGGTGTCGTCCGCGAACAGAGCATGATTAATGTTCTTGACTCCTCTTGCTATACGCAGTCCCATAAGATCTTGATCTTGCATTTTTTTGTCCAGCAGGAAGCTGAGAGCTGAGGCTTGAATGACAAAAAGCAGAGGGGAGAGAGGGCACCCCTGCCTGAGCCCTCTTGATGCTTTAAAGAAGTCTGTGGCTCTTCCATTTACAAGTGGAGCAATCCATGGCTCCGAAACGCAAGCCCGGATCCAGTTAATGAAGTTTGATCCAAACCCAAACCTGTTCATAACTTTTAACAGAAAAGTGTGATTTACACGGTCAAATGCATTTTCTAAATCAAGTTTAATTACCATACCTTTCTCTTTTCATTGAAGACTTGAGTGGATTGCCTCCTGAACAAGGGTGAAGTTGTCGACTATCTGCCTCCCTTGGATGAAGCCTCCTTGGTTCTCCGGGATTATTTTGGGAAGGATGTGCTTCAATCGATTTGCTATGACTTTTGTGATTAGCTTATACCCAATGTTACATAGAGAGATCGGCCGGAATCTACTGAAATTGCTGGCACCTTTTTCCTTGGGAATGAGGGCTAAGAAGGCAGAATTTGTGCTTCCGCCTATTTTCTGGGAGTTCTGAGATTTTCGGATCATTTTGATCAGATCTTTTTCAATAATGGACCAGCATGTTTGGAGAAATCTGGCAGAGAAACCATCCGGCCCAGGGGCCTTGTCCGGATCCATGTCATATAAGGCTTTTTTGACTTCATCTTTGGTTATTTTGGCCTCCAAGATTTCATTCATACCTGGAGAAATTGTAGTTGGGATCATGTCTAATAGATCTGAAGCTTGATGCTAAACCTTTTCTTCGCTATACAGCTTTAGGAAGTGGGCGTGGGCTGCCTTCTTTATGTCTGCAAACTCCTTGAAAGTTTCGCTGTCCACCTTGATCTCGGAAATGGTGTTATGACATTTTCTACTTTGCGCTTGTTTATGGAAAAAAGCAGTGTTTCTGTCCCCTGATTTGAGCCAGAGGTTTCTAGATTTTAGTCTCCAGTATTCCTCTTCAACAAGACAGGCCTTATTATAGTGCTGTTGGAGATGGGCTTCTTGGTCAAGCAGATCTTTGGTGACTGAAGTATCTTCCATATGAGATTGATGATTGACAACGGCGGCTTTGATATTTTTTCTTTCTATATCAGGTTTGGGTATATTTTTGGCCCAATGTTTTAGAGCTCTTTTTACCCTTCTGAGCTTTTCTTCCCATATGTAGAAGGGGGATCCTTTAATAGATTGGTTCCAGCATTCCTTAACTAGCTGCATGCAGTCTGGTTCCTTGATCCAGATTGGGCTGAATCTGAAGGGAATAGGGCCTAGATCAAGGTGAGCTAGTAATTCTAGCTTTATGGGTTTATGATCCGAGATACTGTTAGGGAGAATGTGCATTCTTGGTTCTAATCCCAGTAACAAATAAGACCTTTGAATGAAAAATCTATCTAATCTAGCAGCAATATGACCTGGGCCTATTCTTTTATTGGACCAAGAGTACTTACCGGAGGAGGGTTTGATGTCAAGCAAATCCCAGTCTTGCATGAGGTCCTCCGCCCATTCTCTTGCCGGATCGCGAACAACACTGCCACCTCTTTTTTCAGACGAGCTAAGGGTAAGGTTGAGATCTCCGGCAATGATAGTATTCTCCAGATTCATGAGATCTGCTTGAAGTCTTATCGAATCCCAGCATGCTTTTTTTCCCCAGCATTGACTGGAGAGTAGACATTAAAGATGCAATGAATTTCTTTAGTGTTCAGATTCTGCATTTTCAGCAGCAACCAGTGAGTGCTGCTGGCCTCACTAATGACTGCAAATTTGTTATCGTTCCAAATAGTACCAATACCTCCCGAGGCTCCCCTAGCGGACACTGCTCTTGCTTCACTTTTGAACCAAAGTTTCTTGGTTGTTTGCAGGAAGACTGAGTCTTCCAGCTTGGTCTCCTGGATGAGAAGTATATCTGGGGTTTCTGTTCTTATTAGACTTCACATGGCTTCTTCCTTGACCTTGCTCCCCATACCTCTGCAATTCCAGGAGATGATCTTCATCATTTATGTTTCTGATGGGCTCCCTTGGAGCCTTGAGGATGGCTTTTCGACATCCTAGGCTTTGAGGCTAGCAATTTTTCCAGAGTGGGCTGGCTGCCTTGTAGTTTTTCCTTATACGTCTCCTCCTCTCTTTTTTCTTTGTCCGTTTTGTGGCCTCTCGTGGATCTTCTTACCAAGGCTTGGGACTCTCCTATTTCTCCTTCCTCCTCTGAGTCATCTGTGATCTGTTCTTCTTCATTGTCTTCATCATTCTTGCTTTTGGGATTTTCAACATTTGTGTCTTTAATGGAGGCTGAAGGAGTGCCTTTGCTTGAAGAATATGGGTTTTGTTTCCCGATCTCCTCTGTGGGTTCGGACTCCTTTTGGATCACTGCCTCCTGAGTTTTCTCTTGATGTGAACTGAGAGGATCAAACCTATTTTCTGAGGATGGAGAAGTATGTTGAACAGGTGGCTGTCCTTTGCCGCTAGGTCCTCCCGTCTTCCTAGATTTGTGGCGCTTGGTTTGGTTCCATCCGTCCTCCTTTCCCTGCGTGGCCTCGGTGTTGGATGGGCAGCCTCTGGTGAAGTGACCATACACATGGCATTTCCGACATTTGAAGGGCAGCTGCTCATAGTCCAGCTTCTGCAGATGCGTCCAGCTTTCGACATTTATAGTAATGGCCTCAGTGAGCCCTACCTCCAGATCTACTTCTATGCAGATCCGGGCGCAGTCGTATTGGTCCTTATTGTTCGCTTGGTCAATAAATTTCCCCAGAGCATTTCCAATGTGACGCAGAGAGTCCCAATTCCAACAATGGACCGGGAGGTTCGGGAGTCTAACCCACACAGGGACTGCGTTAGGAACATCGACTGCTGGATCAAAATCCGGGGTCCATTTGTTAAGGTACACGCCCCGAGGACCCATAAAGTGGGGGCCATTTCGGAAGATCGGATCTTTGTCTTTCTTTGCAGTGAATTCGAAGAGGAAGTATCCTCTCCCCAGAAAATAAGAGGTGACGTTTTCTCTGATCAGCGGCGCCCAGTTTCTAGAGACCCAACTCTCCGTGGATTTGGGTGACGGCCAAAGCCCCGTAAACTGACCGATGAGGGCTCATTCAGACAGCGACAGAGCAACTTGCATCGGGGTTTCAGGCGGAAGGGAGATCACTGGGATATCGTCCAGCTTTTTCACAAATTTCGAAGGTTCAGGGGTTTTCTTCTTAGGGAGCCCTGCCAGAAGCTGCATGAAGGCCTCCGAAGGCGAAAGGGGCAGAGGAGCAAATGGGGAACCCTGGGGGGAGCCCAGAGTCTCCATGATCTCAAGTATTATAGAGAAGCTAGACAGGATCCAACCCAGAACTCCATAAAACAGCTCATCCTCAGGCTCAGTGAGATCCGCCCTCAGGGTTTGGGCGCGCGCACAGGGATGTGGTCTCCAAGTCCGATGGCCAGGATCTGCTCAATCCGCTGAGAGATACAGATCGCGCAGGGAGGCAGCCTGCGAGGGCCGAGGCAGCTCGACGATATCGCTCAGCAGTCCGCGATCAGCCACAAAGTTCCGACTTGTGCGCACTTTTACTTTAGGCACAATGTGCATTTACATTTTAGCAACAGAGCACATTCGCACTTTTAATTAATATTGTTGATTTATAAATTAATGATAATTTTATTATTACTAATAGCATTTTCTACATTGAAGTTTTTGTAGAAGTGAAAGTATGCTAATGTTTTTATTTTTTTTTGTTTAACTATAATTTCATTAATTTATTTGTTTAGCTATAATTGAAATTATAGTTTTTGTAGAAGTGAAAATATGTTAATGTTTTTAATTTTTTTTGTTTAACTATAATTTCATTAATTTATTTGTTTAACTATAATTGAAATTATAGTTTTTGTAAAAGTGAAAATATGCTAATGTTTTTAATTTTTTTTGTTTAACTATAATTTCATTAATTTATTTGTTTAACTATAATTGAAATTATATTATATGGAAAATCTTGTGTTTAGAAGTATAACATTACATTAAAAAATATAAAAGTTGTTTGTTTAACTATAATTTCATTAATTTATTTGTTTAACTATAATTGAAATTATAGTTTTTGTAGAAGTGAAAATATGCTAATGTTTTTTATCTTTTTTGTTTAACTATAATTGAAATTATATTATATGGAAAATCTTGTGTTTAGGAGTATAACATTATATAAAAAATATAAAAGTTTTGGAATTTAAGTTAATGACTACCAATTATATAACAAGCTTGGTATTGTAATATATTCTTAACAAATCTACTATGTTATATATTCTAGTAGTGTAAATTGTCTAGTATAGCTCCAATATCTAACAAAATTTAACTTCCATATATTGCTAACTCTACTTATGTTTATATCTAAGGTGTCCCTTTTTTAAATTGATCAAGCTACGCATTGTCTACTTTTTCATGTCCATTTTGTTGACACCTAATCCTCAACGGATGGGTGAACTGGAACGTGAACAGTCATCAAGAAGATGAACTGTTCCGTCTCCTTTTTGTATATAATCAATAGTTCTCTAATGAAATTACATATCAGTTTTTCTTCCGCTCATTCTGGAGTTACCCTGGCCTGACATGGTATCAGAGCACAGGTCCCAGGATCTAAAATTAGTTGTAACTCCTGCCTCTGCCCTGAGCACTGCGCTGCTCTGCCTCTGCCTGGCCTAACATGGTCTGACATTGATTCTCTGCGCATTGATTGCCTCTGTCCACACCTGATGCACCGGCTCTGAAATCCTTCCGTTGAGGAGATTTCAAAGGAAACCGACGCCGACTTGCAGAATCGTTGTTCTCAGGTATCGTACTCCCTTGAGCTTCCCTATGGCATAATCATCGATAGCATTAGCATCTACCGCCTTCAGGTTGATAGGCGCCTCTGATCCCCACATGTTTTCCAGCATGTTCCAAATGCCCGTCTCCTCATCAAAACCCTCTGCGCTTCTTAAAACCCTAGGCAAGAAATTGTGATTGTTTCCACTTATTACCATGAATTTCCGCTCTAGGTAAACACCCACAGGACTTTCGCGGTTTTGGGTCATGGGAGGCAATATTTGCTACCTGTCTTCTTCCACATCGTAAGCTTCCGCAGTGGCCAGAGTGTTGCGATGCTCATCTAGGACACCAGCAACGTAGATAAGTCCAGTCGAAGAAGAAACCGAACAAGCGAACCTGATACGACTAGTGGGCATGTCGGCTCCGCGGCGCCATTCTTTGGACAACAAATCATAAATGAAGACAGCCTTGAAGGGTCTCGGCCTCACGTCCATTTGGTCAGTACATTGTCCAAACAGAACGAGCTCACAAAAGTCTAGAAATCGTGTTTCGCAAGGAATAGGGGGTACCCTTTCCCAAGTGCCATCCCGAGGGTCTTTTTCATGCATTCGTGGACACGAAGCTGCTGGAACTGACTACATTGTGGTGAATTCTGCAGTAATATATAGACGTCCGTTCAAGTGAACATTACAAGCAACTGGACGGACTGCATTAGTGTTTGGTATCGATTTACTTAGTGATTTAAAATCCATTTATGTTGCGGCATGTGAGTTTGCTATGTGCTTCTTGGGAGCTTGTTGTTAACACCCACAGGGATGGTTTGCATTGAATGTTTTTTTGGTGAGTACATCATTTATGAGTGTAATCTGACATTATTCCATAATGCAGGGTTTTTGTAAGGGCTGAGAGTCAATCTGGTTATGGGCTCAGGTCTAGAGAATCAAAGGGATTTATGGTGATTTTTTAGTCTTTTCAGTGAACTTTGAAATTGTAATATCGTTGCTGCTCCAACTTTGTAGAGATCGCGGTTAATACCGTTGCTGCTCCAACTTTGTAGAGCTCGCGGTGAATGACTGATTATTTTTAAACAACCAAAGTTATTTCCCACAGAAATCTTTTGAGTAAAATTTCACTGTACATCAGTAAAAGTTTTTTATATCAGCAGAAATTTCTTATCAGTAGAAGTTTTTTTAGCAGAAGTATTTTTTTACAGAATGCATTCAATCATTTCTATGGTAGGAATTGTTCTCACTGGCAAGGAGAACTATTCTGAATGGTCTCGGATGGTAAAACACACCCTCATCTACAATGAGTTATGGAAAGGAGTGTGTGTCAGAGAAGAAGACAAAGACCTTGTGCAGCCTACATCAGATAAAGAACTTGTCATTTGGGAAAACAAGAACAACAAAGCCTATGCATTGATCGCAGCATCTGTAAATGAAGAAGTAAGTCGTCATATTTCATCCTATTCCACTGCCTTTGAAGCTTTACAAAAGCTGAAAGAACTCTATGATTCACATTCTGCACTTGAAGTTGTTCAGCTCATGATTAAACTCTTCACTCTTGAACTGAAAAATAATGATCCCCTTGCTCTTGCATCTGAAATAAAGTCTATAATGCATGATATTAAATCCACTAAGGTTGAGCTGGATATCTCTCTTATTGCCTTTCTCAAGGCACTCTATCCTACCTACTCCAATTATCTTGAGTCTTCACAAGCAAATGGAAATCTTAAAGACATAACCTTTGAGTCTCTTGTGAAAAAGTTTGCTGAAAGAGAGAAAGCATTTGGAAAGAAAATAGTCCCTGAATCTTCTGAAGAGACTGTTTGCCTTGCTCATAGAGAAAAGCATCCTGCTCAAGATTCTATAAGAGGAAGAGGTGGACGAAGAGGAAGAGGAAGATACTTCAGAGGCAGGGGGGGCAGACATTCTCAAGCAGAAAAGGCAGATCTGCATTGCATTCGCTACAAACGAAATGGATCACATGATGCTTCTACATGCAAGCTACCATGGGACAAAATTGAGCAGAGAAGAAATCAGCAGAAAGGTAAAACTGATGACACAGACAAAGGTAAAGCACCTGAATCCGCTCACTATATTGAGGCACAATGTAACATTGGAGTAAATGAAGATTTGTTTAATGCTTCACTTGCTTCTTCGAAAAATGACTGGTTACTTGATTCAGGAGCAACCTGTCATATGACTCATAGGAAAGATTTTTTTGAAGATTTCACTGACAATGTTGATGGAGCAGTATACTTTGCAGATCAGTCAAAAATCAAGGCATGAGGGCTTGGCACAATCAGGCTTAAACTGCCTGGTCTTCCAGACTTTCTTCTGGACCATGTTCTATATCTCCCACAGCTCAAGAGAAACTTGCTGTCCCTGGTCCACATCCGCCAGCAAGGTCACTCCATTCATATGTTTGATGGCAAGCTTGAGGTAAGAAAGGCATCTGACCACTCACTTGTCATGAGGGGTATAGAAGAAGAAAGACTTCTTAAACTGCAAGGAACTTCTGCTCATGCACAACATTTCTCATATATTTCTCATCATGAAGAAGGTACACTTCCATCAAGTTTATTATGGCATGCTAGATTTGGACATTTAAACTATGACAGTCTCCGCTTATTAAAGAAAAATGGTGTTGTTGGTTTGCCTACAATTCCTAGAAAACATAAGCAATGTGATGCTTGCATTCTAGGAAAGCATAGCAAACAGTCTTTTCATGATTCACATTCAAGAGCACATAGGAAGCTTGAACTCATTCATTCAGATTTATGTGGTCCAATGCCTATTCCTTCTGCAAATGGAAATAAATATATCATGACATTTATTGATGATTACACCAGAATGTGTTGGGTTTATTTATTGAAGAACAAATCTGGTGCTTTTCAAACATTCAAGAATTTTCATAAGTGGATTGAAAATGATGCACAATCTCATATTGGGTCTATTCGCACTGATAATGGAAAAGAATATACATCAAATGAATTTGAAAACTATCTTCGCCAACATGGGATCAAACATCAAACAACTGTACCTTATAATCCCCAACAGAATGGTGTAGCAGAAAGAATGAATAGAACAATCTTGAATATGGTACGATCCATGCTTTTCTTCAAAAATGTAAAGATAATGTTTTGGGCTGATGCTGTTCTATGTGCTGCATATATAAAGAATAGATGTCCATCTAGTGCTATAAGAAACAAGACTCCTTATGAATTGTGGTATGTACATGTTCCTTCGGTAAAACATCTCAGGATTTTTGGTTCCACCTATTATGCTTTAATACCAAAGGTACATAGAAACAAACTTGGTGCTAGAAGTCGTAAGTGTATCTTCCTGGGGTATTCAAACACCTCTAAAGCATACCGTCTCTATGATGAAGTAAATAAAAAGTTTGTTGTATCTAGAGATGTCATTTTTCTTGAATCATCCAAATCTGACAGTGTTGTTGAGCGGCAACTTGATCACTTGGATAGATTCACAAAAACGAAATCATTTCAAGAGTTTGATAATCAGATTCCACATCTTGAAGGGGGGATTCCTATACTAGATCAACATGTGGAATCTTCTTCTGAAGAACAATCTCCCGTGCATGAAACTCCAACACCGGATGATCCTTTAAGTGATGTAATTGATAGAATTGGGAGACTCAATCTTGATTCAGTCCCAACTCAATCAACAGAGCAGCCTGGACCATCTCAGAAAGGTCCCCCAAAGTGGCTGACAAAGACACTTGAAAGTGTTCATCCTGATGAAATTGGAAAAACAGGAACCAGAAATACAAACCGACAAGATGGAGGTGATGTAGATAACTCTAATTCACGTGTTGATATGGATGTTACTTATGATTGTGAATTGAACTTGTCTACAGATTTTGAACCAACTTCCTTCAAAGAAGTTGCTTCTCATGATGAATGGAAAGAAGCGATGCAGAAGGAGTATGATGCCCTCATAAAGAATGGCACTTGGAAGCTGGTTGATCCTCCATTTGGAACCAAACCAATTGGCTGCAAGTGGGTCTACAAGAACAAGTACAAAGCTGATGGCTCACTTGACAAGCACAAAGCTAGGCTTGTGGCAAAAGGTTTTGCACAGAAGGAAGGGGTCGATTATGAGGAAAATTTTGCCCCCACAGCAAAATGGGCCACCATCCGGACACTCTTTGCACTAGCTGCTCAGAACGGTTGGAAAGTCCATCAAATGGATGTAAAAATTGCATTCTTGAATGGAGATCTAAAAGAGAATGTTTTTATGTCCCAGCCTGAAGGATTTGCTGTGAAAGGACATGAACACAAAGTATGCAAACTTGTGAAGTCCTTGTATGGCCTCAAATAAGCACCACGAGCCTGGTATGAAAAACTAACTGAGCATCTTATGAAACTCAACTTCAAACATTTTGATCTTGATGATGCAACTTTATTTGTCAAGAAAGTTGGCAAAACAGTTGTATATCTTGTGGTATATGTAGATGATTTTTTAATGACAGGGAACAATGAAAGCTATATTGCATCCATAAAGAAAGAATTAGGAAAAAGTTTTGAAATGACTGATTTGGGCTATGTTCATTACTATCTTGGCATTGAAGTAACCCAACATCCAAAATCCATATTTCTTTCTCAAAAGAAATACATTGGAGATTTGTTAAACAGATTTGGCATGACAGAGTGCAATCCTCTTTCTACTCCAATGGAACAAAACTTGAAGCTCACATCTATTGAAGGAAAGGAATTTGAGGATGCAACAAAGTATAGACAGCTTGTAGGAAGTCTCATCTACCTCACTACTACCAGACCAGACATTTCATTTGCTGTTGGAATCCTCTCCAGGTTTATGCAAAAGCCTTGTGAGGGACATTGGTTTGCTGCAAAAAGAGTTCTAAGGTACTTGAAGGGAACTCAAGACCTTGGAATCAAGTATACACAGGTGGACGACTTCAACTTGATTGGATACTCTGATTCAGACTTCGATGGAGACAAAGAAACTGGGGTATCTACTTCAGGATATGCTATGAGTCTTGGATCAGGAGCTGTCTCCTGAAGATCACGCAAACAATCAGTACTAGCAGATTCCACAACAGAAGCAGAATACGTGGCAGCAGCTGAAGCAACGAAAGAAATTGTGTGGCTCAGGAAAATTCTTGAAGATTTGCAGGTAAAACAAATACAATCAACTCCACTCATGATTGATAACACCTCTGCAATAAAGTTGGCCAAGAACCCAAAGTTCCATGATCGTACTAAGCACATCAATACTAAATATCATCTGATCCGACATCATGTTGAGGCCAAAACAATCCATCTCCGTCATTGTTCCACAAACGAGCAAGTTGCAGACATCTTCACCAAAGCGCTTGGAAGAGAAAAGCTTGAAATATTCAGAACGATGCTTGGACTCACCAACATCCCTTCGGATTAAGGGGGGGAATGTTGACACCTAATCCTCAACGGATGGGTGAACTGGAACGTGAACAGTCATCAAGAAGATGAACTGTTCCGTCTCCTTTTTGTATATAATCAATAGTTCTCTAATGAAATTACATATCAGTTTTTCTTCCGCTCATTCTGGAGTTACCCTGGCCTGACACATTTGACATATATCTGTCCACTATTTTGCCCATTAAATAACATATATTTGCTAATTTAAATAACGATAACCTCAGTTACTTAAAGCGTTGGAAAAGTTTTCGTCTGTCGACATTAGACTAGTAAGTTGCATTGAATCATAGTGCAATTCGGCCTTTCGATTTAGGTTTTTATTTCTTCTTGCTCCTCTTTTGTGCAGACATCTTTGCATACATCTTCATGAATCTCTCTCCTATTTTTGTGTCATTTTATCTCGGCCTTACGATTTTTTTGTGCACTTAACCGGGATTCTTTCAATTCTTTTGAGCTTTTTTTTCGAAGTTTCAAGGGTTTCAACAAAGGACAATGAGGGAGTGCATTTTGATCCACATTGGCCAGGACAGTATTCAGGTCAACAATGCCTGTTGGGAGCTTTACTGTCTTGAACACAACATCCAAACTGATGGACAAGTGTCGAGTGACAAGATCGTTGGCGATGGAGATAACACATTCAACACATTTTTTAATGAGACAGGTGTTGGTAAGCATGTTCGAACAGGCACATATCAGTAGCTTTTTCACCCAAAGCAGTTGATCAATGGCAAAGAAGATGTCACCAAAAAATTTTCTCGTGGCATTATACCATTGGTAAGTAAATTGTGCATTTGTGCTTGGATCGAATCTGGAAGTTGGTAGACAACTGTGTAGGCGTGTAAGGATTCCTAGCCTTCCATGATATGGGAGGCGGTAAAGATCTGGTTTAGGGTCTCTTTGTTGGAGATGCTTTCTGTTGATTATGGAAAAACATCCAAGTTGGGTTTCACTGTGTATCGATCCCACACGTCTCCACATATGAGGTCGAGCCCTATAACAGCGTGTTGTCAACCCACTCGCTGTTAGAGCATACTGATGTGGCTGTGTTGTTAGATAATGAGGCCATCTATGAAATTTTTCGTTGTTCCCTGAACATCGAGCGTCCTACATACACTAACATTAATAGGCTTGTGTCTCTGGTCATATCTTCCCCGACTACCTCTATGTGTTTTGTTGGTGCTCTTAACATTGATGTGACTGAGTTCCAGACAAAATTGGTCTTGTATCCTCGTATTCATTTCATTCTTTCCTCATATTCTCTTGTGATCTATGTCGAGAAGGCCTACCACGAACAATTGTTGGTCGCCAAGATCACCAATAGTGCTTTCGAGCCATTGTTCATGATGGCTAAATATGATCCATGCCATCGAAAGTACATAGCTTGTTGTCTCATGTACTGATGGGGTGTTGTGCCCAAGGATGTGAAAGCGGCAG
This sequence comes from Pinus tabuliformis, assembly GCA_031772625.1. NCBI lineage: Eukaryota > Viridiplantae > Streptophyta > Pinopsida > Pinales > Pinaceae > Pinus > Pinus tabuliformis. Next base: position 456,259,717 of record CM062812.1, read on the forward strand.
TGGCTACCATTAAGATGAAGAGGACCATTTAGTTCATGGATTGGTGTCCCACCGGGTTCAAGTGCAGTATTGATTATCAACGCCCCACTGTGGTTGCTGTTGGGGACCTTGCTAAGGTCCATAGAGTCGTCTGTATGATTTCCAACTCGACCAATGTAGCAGAGGTCTTCTCTCATATTGATCACAAGTTCGATCTCATGTACGCAAAGAGTTCCTTTGTGCACTAGTATGTGGGTGAGGCTATGGAGGAAGTAGAGTTTTGTGAGGCTTGTGAGGACTTGGATGCTCTGGAGAAGGACTATGAAGAGGTTGGAGTGGAGTCTGTCGAGGGCGACGAGGATGAGGGCGAATAGTACTGATCAATTACTGATTTCTATAGTAAGTGTTTGTTGCTACTATACATTTATGTTGTTTGGATTTGGGACATGGGTTGGTTTTGAGGAATGGTAACCAATATTCATTGGTTTGATATTTGTAGTATTGGTGGGGGTAGTTTTCTTGTTTTTTGTTATTCTATGATATTTACGATTATATTTCGTGCTTTACATTGTTCGAAAACAAAAACAAAAAAACCTGCGTTGAATCCCATTCCGATTTTCGTCTAAAACATAAGGGAAAGGTTTATATGATTCTGTAGACACCCGGATGAGCAACTTTCTAAACGATTTTAGTTGAACTAGATATATATTTGGCACTTACCCTTTCAAGATGACTACGAAGAACACAATCATATCTTTTTCCTTCTTTATCAGTTTATATGTAGTCTTCTACAATATACAATTTACAATATACTAGTGCGACTTTTCCCTAATGTTTGAAAACCGTCACTTGAAGATTCATGTCTTCAAGTGAGCCTTAATACATTTTATGGGTAGTGGGTTAATACTTTAGACACACGTAGTTGTGTTTTTTTTAAATGATCACATGAAAATCTTAGTGAGAAGTAGGATTAAAATTTTGATATATTATAAATTAATTTTTTAAGAGTCTTGGTTAGTTTTAGAAGTGCCCACAAGGACCTATCTTAATGTTTCTCCTCATTACCCTGCATGTTATTATTAAAAACAGAAGAACCAAATTTTTTGAATTAAACCTAAGCAGCTCACAGGTGTGGAACATCACTTGGACACTGCCTCTACAGAACACGCTCTACAATTACAATCATTACAAGATAAATATATAATTTACACACAATTAGGGAAGTTGAAACAACACCCTAGAAATCAGGAACAAACTCCTAATCTAAGGTTCGGTTGAACTGTTACTCCATTAATACATTTCATCATTAATTTCAATACTCCCCCTTAATGGGGAAATGGATTCACACATATGCGTAACACTTCCCTAAACAATTCAAACTTGGTTCTACCAAGAGGTTTGGTAAAAATATCAGTAACATTGTCACAACTATTATAATACTCAATATGGATTTCATTTGACTGAACTTTATCCCTGACAAAATGAAACTATGTATCGATATGATTTGTGTTCTTATGAAATACCACCTGCCCAAAAAACCATAACTCATGTGCATTTTTTGAATTAATCAATTTAATTAAAAGAACAAAATGGGTATAACTATTTTTGAAATAAAATGCAATATTTAATATATAACTATTACTAAGAAAATTCTACATTATTCTATGGAGAAAATCCTTACCATACATCTAATAAATATTACCCCGACACGCTTTTCTATTTTGGAATAGGGTTTCCAAAATTTTAATTTAATTAACAATAATTATTAGGTGAATGGCAGAGATTTAACATCCATGAAATATTCTAGAATATTCATAGTAGTATACACAAATCAGTGGTTAAAATTGATTTCCAAAGTATTTATGTTATTTTTTACACATTTAATTAAATTGGTTAATTGACAAAATTGTCATATGAAAAAGTGGCATATGGAGTGAATTATGTAGAAATTCTCATTGTAGATTAACCTGATTATACAATATAACTAAAGCAAAATGCTTAATCTACTTCTACAATCAAACTTGCGGAAACTTAATATATTTGAGCAAGATCAAGCTAAACACATATAACCAGAGGAAGAATCAATGCACATGAAACATAGAAGAATACTCAGGGGAAAGCCTCGGCTAAAAACCCCACTATCTGTATTATCATACAAGGTGGAAATACATCATAATAATACAAAGCTTTAGCTCTCATAGCTAGCCAGCTCTCAGTACAATCCTCCTGGGTGTTCACAGGCAAACAAGGCTTCTCACAAACCTTCTCCTCTGCCCTCCAAGCCTCCTATTTCCTTGTGCAGTTTTCCCAGGGTGTTCCTACTGTAACCTTGTCTGACACTGATCTCAGACACTGCTCCAACACACTGTAAAACTGCGCAAATCTCAAGGAATGAATTCCTTCTGCATGCAAGAGATTTTCTTATAGGAAAATTCTTGCAACTGATAATACATTGTCCTTGTCTTTAATCTCAACTGGGTCTTTGTCTGAACTGACATGCATGAGTTATTTATGAGAGAATCTTCAGTTATCTAGAGTACACTAGTTGCATGCATGCATGCATTAACTGACTGAACTCACAATTAGTTCCTCAAACTTTTTGGAACTAATCTAACTGGACTTAACTTAGTTAACTAAGCTAACTAATTACAACTCAAATACAACTCATCCTTATCTCCTTAATTAAGGGATAATCTCCTTAATTTAAGGGATAATTGTTGCATGACTTCACAAAGACTTCTAGCTTGAATTTCTCCAACTAATTAACTCAAGATGAACTAATTAATTATTTTCCAAGCAGCTGGTGAGACTAAATTCGAATTTTAATTCAAGGACAAATTAAAATTGGAATATTCGTGTTTCCATATTTAAACACATCCTCTCAACAAGAAAGGGATTATCTTCCACCCCGATCATGTCTCTATGGAACTCGAATTTACACTTTGACAATGCCTTAGTCAAAATGTCAGCATCTTGCTCCTCGATCAAAATATACTGCAACAAAATGATCCTCCTCACCACACAGTCTCTGAGATGATGATACCGAATGTTGATGTGCTTGGACCTGTCATGAAATACTGGATTCTCAGAGAGTTTGATACAACTCTGATTATCACAATAGATCACAGTTGGATCCATCCTCTGATCAAATAAACCAACTATAATTTTCCGCATCCACATGGCCTCACATGCTGCCTGACTTGCAACCATGTATTCAACCTCTGCTGAGCTGAGTGCAACCAACCTCTGTTTCCTGCTGTAACAAGAAATTGCAGCTGAACCAAGGTTGAAAATTCCTCTTGGTGTGCTCTTCCAATCTGATGGACTCCCTGCCTAATCTGCATCAATGAAGCCCTGTAGCTTCACTCCTTATGTCCATCTGTACCATAATCCATATTGAGATGTGCCTCTGAGGTATCTCAAAACATCCTTAGCTTCCTTCCCAAACATCTTGGTAGGTTGAACCATAGCTTGACTCAGCTCGTTCATCGCATAGCATAAATCTAGTCGTGTGTTCACTAAGTACATCAGTGAACCCACAAGCTACCTGTACATAGTAGCTTCTACTACTTCTCATGAAGTAGCATTCTCCTTCATCCAGTTACCTACTAGAGGAGTCTGCATGGGCTTACACTTCTGCATGTGGAATCTCCTGAGTATCTCATTGGCATACTTGCCCTGAGACATAAACAACTCCCCATCCTTCTGCCACACTTCCATGCCAAGGAGGTAGTGCATGAGACCCATGTCTTTCATCTCGAATTCTCTTGCAAGGTCCTCCTTGCAAGACATGATCAACTGATCATCACCTATTAATAGGAGATCATCAACAATGACCAATGGCTTACCTTTCGCAATGATGTGATATAGGTTCGCATCCGCTTCACTCTTTGTGAAGCACAACTTGGTGAAGCAGTTTTCAATCTTGGTGTGCCAAGCATGAGGTGCTTGCTTCAGCCCATACAAAGCTACCTTGAGTCGGCACACATGCGACTCACGATTGAAGGTCTCAAAACCCTCCGATTGTTCTATGTACACCTCTTCCTCAATGTTGCCATTGAGGAATGTAGTCTTCACATCCATCTGATGGATCTTCCAAATCTGTGCTGACAGTGCCATCTATTTGATAAATGAGTACCTTGGGACAGGAGCAAAAGTCTCATCATAGTCGATCCCCTCGACCTGTGAGAAACCACGGGCAACAAATCTTGTCTTATGTTTATCCACACTACCATCAACAGCTTTCTTTACCTTGTAAAGCCGACAGGAACTCACAACTGACTTGTTCTCCGGTCTTGGAACCACATCCCAAACATTGTTCCGAACTATGGAGTCATACTCCTCCATCATAGCATCAACCAAAATCGACTACTACACTGCTTCCTCAAAGGAAGATGGCTCAGTCTCAATACATTCCCCAACAAGGGCCATGTATCCAGTGTACCAATTAAGTGACCTCCTCTGTCTGCGCTGAGAATATGGTTCTCCCACATTCTCTCTTGCATCCGACAACAATATGTCAGCTTCTCTTGTGCGCTTCCATCTATCTCTGGAAGACTCTGCTTGAGTGGATGTCTCCACTCCTGGAACCTCTGCATGCGGCTGCTCCACATCAAACTGAGGCTCCTCCTCCTTAGGAACCAAAAGTTCCTCCACAGCCTGTAGTTGGAGCTCCCTCTCAAGGGAAACTCGCATGGCCTTCTGCTCATCAAACTTGAGATCTCTGCGAACCACTGTCCTCCGACTGGTAGGCAAGTACACCTGATAGTTATGAGGTTTATCAGTGTACCCCACAAGTATACCCAACTCTGTTGTCGGCTCAAGTTTCTTTCGGGCATCCTTGGTCACATGGCAATATACCGATGAGCCAAAGATCCTGAAGTGACCCACATATGGTCTCTTTCCGGAGAAAGGTTCTTCCAGTGTCTTCATCCCAAGTATGTGATGTAGGCTTCTATTCTGCAAATAGACTGTTGTGTTGCATGCCTCAGCCCACAAATGAAGTGGTAGGCCTTGGTCATGCAGCATCGCCCGAGTTGCCCCCACAATCATTCTATTCTTCCTCTCGGCCACCCAATTAGGTTGTGGGTTATGAGGTGTTGTCAACTCCCATTTAATTCCTTCCACTGCACAGAAGTCCTTAAACTCTTGAGAGACATACTCTCCACCATTGTCGCTTCTCAAGGCCTTGATCTTCTTCCATGACTCTTTCTCAACCAAAGATTTGAACTCACAAAACTTTGAGAAGGTTTGATCCTTCTTTTGCGTGAAATAAATCCAGCATTTACGAGAAAAATCATCAATGAAAATCACATAATACCTTTGCTTTGCAGTGGATGCTGTCGAGAATGGTCAACATAAATCAGTATAAACTCGCTCTAATATTGCTTCAGCTCGACTCTCTTGATCATGAAAGGAAGACTTGGCGTACTTTCGCAAGGTACAACCTTTGCATGTGTCCACTTGCTTAAGTTTACCTTTGGGAAGTCTGGTAGAGATCTATTACGTTATCTTCAAGGCCCCATGATGCAAGTGGCCCAACCGCCTATGCCATAACTCGCCAATGTCTTGGCTTTGCACCAATTCTGCTTTCAAACTCAATGCAGCACAATCATCTACCTCTAGTTTATAGAGATTCTTCACTCAAATCCCAATCCTCTTGGTCTGACCCGTGGCTATGTGTCTCAGGAACGCCTTTCCTTTACTGAAGACAACATCGTAGCCTTTGTCCTCCAACATCGCGACCGATACCAAGTTCTTCTTCAGTCCAGGCACATACTTCACATCTGTCAAGGTGAAAGGAGATCCATGCTCCCTCTGAAAAGCAACCGTGCCCACTCCTGAAACACTGTACTTTTCGTCGTCACCCATCTCTATGCGCATCTTGAGGTATTTCTCCTCCAAGTTACTGAATAAACTTTTATCGTCGATCATGTGGAAAGAGGCTCCACTATCAAGATACCAAACACAACCCACCATCGATGAAACCATGCATGCGATGAGGGTAAAATCCAATTTGCACTGAGAGGCTAATGCCTCATCTTCTGATCCTTTCGAGGATCCCTTCTTGGATTTCTTCAATGGGCAATTAGTTGCACAATGGCCCACCTCATAACAATTAAAGCATCTCACTTTAGATTTTTCAATATTCTTCCCTCCATGAGAAGACTTCAATTTGGAATGGGAAGCTTTCCCTTTCCCTTTCCTTGCCTTACTTGCTAAGGCCAGATTTTCTTCATCATCATTCTTTGATGAAGAACCATCTCGAGTGCTTCTCCTGATCTCCTCCTGCATGAGATCCGACCACAGTCGTTCCCAATCCGACGGTTTCTCTCTTCCATTCATAGAGTCATGGTAGCTATTCCAGCTCTTAGGAAGACTGAGGAGAGCAAGACTCATCATATCATCAGTCGCAGTTATTCCCACACTACCAAGCTCATCTCTGTAGGTGGTGAGCTTGTTCAGATATATAGAAATAGTATCACCCTTCTCCATCTTGATTTTCCGAAGCTTATCCTTGAGCGCCAATTTCCTTTGGTCGCTACTATTCTAATAGAGGTCCTTCAATGACTTCCACATTGAAAACAGAGTCTCTTTCCCATGGAGACTCGAGACAATATGGTCTCGAACTCCCTCTAGAAGAATCTGTCTCACCTTCGCCACACACTTCTTCCATTCAGCCAATTCTTGTGCATTAGCTGCAACTAGCTTGGGGATTTTTTGATCAATGAAATCCTTCAAACTATTGTCTTCTAATACCACTTCCATGCGATCTTTCCATGCTATGTAATTCAAGCTGCCATTCAGAGCATACTTGAGTCTCAAGCCATTGAACGCCATTGGTGAAATTTGAAGTATGATAAGAATTCGATTTTGCACCTGCAACCAAGAACTTCAAACTTTGAATTTCCCTTCTCAGTATACTGTTCACAACTTCAATCACCTTTGCTCCGATACCATATAGAAATTCTCATTGTAGATTAACCTGATTATGCAATATAACTAAAGCAAAATACTTAATCTACTTCTACAATCAAACTTGCGGAAGCTTAATAGATTTGAGCAAGATCAATCTGAACACATATAACCAGAAGAAGAATTAATGCACATGAAACACAGAAGAATACTCAAGGGAAAGCCTCAGCTAAAAACCCCACTATCTGTATTATCATACAAAGTGGAAATACATCAGAATAATACAAAGCTTTAGCTCTCACAGCTAGCCAGCTCTCAGTACAATCCTCTTGGATGCTCACAGGCAAACAAGGCTTCTCACAAACCTTCTCCTCTGCCCTCCAAGCCTTCTATTTCCTTACATAGTTTTCCCTATGTGTTCCTGCTGTAACCTTGTGTGACGCTGATCTCACACACTGCTCCAACACACTGTAAAACTGTGCAAATCTCAAAGAATGAATTCCTTTTGCATGCAAGAGATTTTCTTATAGGAAAATTCTTGCAACTGATAGTACATTGTCCCTGTCTTTAATCTCAACTGGATCTTTGTCTGAACTGACATGCATGAGTTATTTATGAAAGAATCTTCAGTTATCTAAAGCACACTAGTTGCATGCATGCATGCATTAACTCACTGAACTCACAATTAATTCCTCAAACTGTTTGGAACTAATCTAACTGGACTTAACTCAATTAACTGAGCTAACTAATTACAACTCATCCTTATCTCCTTAATTAAGGGATAATCTCCTTAATTTAAAGGATAACTCAGTTAACTGAACTAACTAATTACAACTCATCCTTATCTCCTTAATTAAGGGATAATCTCCTTAATTTAAAGGATAACTATTGCATGACTTCACAAAGACTTCTAGCTTGAATTTATCCAACTAATTAACTCAAGATGAATTAATTAATTATTTTCCAAGCAGTTGGTGAGACTAAATTCGAAATTTAATTCAAAGACAAATTAAAATTGGAATTTTAATTCAAAGACAAATTAAAAATTGGAATATTCTTGTTGCGACATTTCAACAAGTTATGATATTTTGGGTATGTGATATTCATAATCTATGGTATTGACTCATAATATTATAACAAGGTCTATTTATAAATTAAGAATCTTCACGGTAAAGTGGAAATAAATCTCAATTTCAAAAATTTAATTCCATTTTTTATAAATATATATATGTTTAACTTACATATTAATTCTTTTAATAATAATAATAATAATACAAGTTATAATTTTATTAGTTTTTATGTGTTTTTTGTTTTTTTAAATTTTAGTAACATTAGATATATCATGAAGTAAGTGTTTTATACTTATTATGAATTAATGTTTATAAATATGTATTTGTAATTTAACTTATATAACTAGATTATTTCATAATTAAATAAAAATTCCAAAAAAATCTCTTCCAAAATAAACCAACATATTAACATAATTAATAAAAAAATCAAATATTTTATATAAAATATTAATTTTTTATTAATTATGTTAACATGTTTGTTTATTTTGAATAATTTTTTTTGGAATTTTTATTTAATTATGAAATAATCTAATTATATAAGTTAAATTATTAGTTTATTTTTTTCCACTATTTAAAAAAATAAATTATTTTATAATATTTTTTTTGACAGACATTGTTCGAAATACTATAGCCAACTTTTTAAAATAAAAAATTCAAGTTAGATTTATTAATTTCATTTTATTGATAAAATTTTCAGAAGACAGAAATTACATACTTCTCGGGGGAGGAAAAAGATATATAACTGGTTAAATATCTCACAAAAGTGTTCCGCATATTCCCTGAGGAACCACGTCACCAATCAAATTATCTCACCTTCCCATGTCTTTGCCTATATCGATCTTTCAAGCGTTGTGTTCCACTACAACGCATAAAGTTATACATCCTCAACGCGGTTTCCAGCGGCCACGTGTACTACTACGCATAAATCTTTAGGAACTCAACGCGGTTTCTCTCTCTCTATATATATTGCCCTGCAGCTAACACTACATCGTCATCAGTCGCACACATATTCACTTGCAACAGAGTAGAAGCACCTTAATCCGCCCGAAGCATTTCGTGAGTTCGACTCAAGAACATCCAGCAACACGACATGACTAAACCCTCGCAATACCAGAACCACCACAACGGACGCGAAAAGCGCTCACTCAAGTCGCGGCAGTTCAAGGGAATTCGAATGAGAAAATGGGGGAAATGGGTGTCGGAAATTCGAATGCCCCATTCTACTCGCAGAATTTGGCTGGGCTCCTACGACACCCCTGAAAGGGCTGCCCGCGCCTACGATTTTGCCGCGTATTGCCTGAGAGGATCGAAAGCCAAGCTCAATTTTCCCCTTTCCCCGCCGGAAGTCCCCTGCGCCTCTGCTCTTTCGCCGCCTCAAATTCAAGCCACTGCCGCCAAATTCGCCACAGAGGAATTGCAGCTGTCTTCTGAAGCAGCGTTTTCATCTTCTGCTTCGAAAGCGGAACACTGCAATGACGGCCAAGAGATTTGGGCGGAGAAGAGTCCGGCATTTTGGGATTGGGTACTTCTTGAATGTCTGGAGAGCGGCAAGTCTCCAAATTTAAATGAATTCCCTCCCTTGGATGAATCCATGGAGTACTTTGGGCTGAAGTTGTAGCTTATGGAAGGCAACGCTGTTAATTTTTAAATTCTTTGAGAAAACCAATAGTTAAGTTTACTTCTGATTTGATTTGAGAAATATTTGTGGCATTGGTGGATGAAAGCTCCTCTTCACATTGAGAAGGTGAGCCGCCAACGGAAAATGAGGAGTCACATTTTCATTATTACTTGTGTTAAACTCACCTGAATAATTAGACCAAGTTTTTCATGTCATGGTCTTGTCTTTATCTCAAATATCTGTGCCCCTGAAAGTTATCTTTCAAGGATATATGTATGGTTTTCTTAGAGAAATATGTCAGTGTGTTTGAGTTATGGTAAAGTCTTGACTATTTGAAGAGCCAAATCAATACTGACTTTCCCAAAAACCTGCCCTGGATCCATCATTTTGAACATAGTTTAAATCATATTTTTGAACCCAGATTCATCTTTGGATATTGTTTAAATGATATGTTCGAACCCATTTTTCACATTGTTGACATTAGAACCTTTGGTATTGAAATATTGTTGAATAGAAATAAAAATTTGAACATGGGCAACACTCTCGTGGAAATATTTCCGAACTGCAACTCCAATATGCGATAAATATTTACAAATTTGAGCCTAAGCAACACTCTCATGGTTACTTCCCAAATAGATATATTGTTCACTTTTCTAACCAAATGGATTCGTGTACTTGCAATGTGATAGCAATGACGACAAAGCCTAAATGGCAACGTATATATATGCTAAGAAACATAAGAAATAAACTATCTCCACTAAGTATTTGAATCATTTTTTAAGATAATTAAATTAAAATATAAAAAAGAATTAACAAAAAAACATAATATATATGGTTGGTTTAAAAGATTTTTAATTAAAAAATTTTTATTTATAAATTAATGACAAATTTTATATTTTCAATAGTATCTTTTACATTAAAGTTTTTATAGAAGTGAAATTATGTTAATATTTTTACTTTTTGTAAATCTATGTTTGGGAGTACAACATTATATCATAGATACAAAAGTTTTAGAATTTATGTCAATGATTGTTAACTATTCAACTAGTATAAAAAAATTCAATAAATACCAACCTAGAAATGCTCCCAAATACGTAAAAAATGGGCAATTTTATGATATAAATGGTTGGAGTACAATGTGAAATAGAGAGAGTACACCTGGGCTTGCACAAGGCAAGCTACAAGCCTCAAGTGATTGATATGCCCATTCCCAACTACTACTGGAGTTTATCTATAAAAAAAATTGCATTGGCCCAATAATTCTACACTGTTCGTTGTGTTGATACCCTGACTTGAACCCTCAAATATGCCCAAAAAATTCTGCAAAATTAGATTTGAGGTCCTTCCCAAAAACCCAGAAAACCCCAAAAAGGGTTTTAGCAGATTCTATCGACCACTAAGGACCCAATTTTTAAGCTCACCCCTCCTAACTCACTGCTAAAGAATCCTTCTGTTTAGGGGCGCCAAAACTCCTCCAAAAATTATGCAAAATTAGGAGCAAACTCCTTGAGGCTAGTCCAGCAAAGCCCAGAAATAATTTGGGTTAATTCCAACCTCCCGGAATTACCCAAATTTGGTGCTATGCCCTCCTTGATAGTTTCTACCTCCTCCATAATTCAAACTACTGGATATGTCACCAATTCCCTCTCAATTAGCTATAGGATTGCCCTACAAATTTCCTCTAGAGCATGTGAGTGAAATTCCTTCCAAAACTTGACACAAATAAGATGAATCTAGCCCCACAAATTATGCCCAACAATAATTTTGTGTGGGCCCTAAAATGGTGAGTTTGGCTCTCTTTGCAACAACAACTTCCAGCCCTGAAATTCTCCACAAATGTTGGTCCACCCTCAATGAAATTTCTCCTAAATTCACTGGCCAGAATTCCCCTTGAAACTCCCTCAACTCAGTGGTTCGATTTCTATCCCTGCATCCTCCTAGAAGTTCGAACTAGCTGAAGCAAGAGTTGATGTGTTCCACGAACTCCAGCAAATATCACCCCACTAAGTTCTGAAATACTCTCCTAGGACAACACTCAAAGTTTATCGAAGGTAGAGGTGGAATTCCTGCTTGGGAATTCCTTGTACTAAACAACACTGGTTTACTTGGCTAAAGAGCTCAAGAAAATTTGTGGTCAAAAGTTAGATTGTCAAAAGATACCAAATGGAGGCCTCCTTACCTTATTTATAGAACTTGGCCCTCTTTCTCTTGGTGGACCCCATTTTCCACTAACTCACACCTCCTTTCTTTCTCTCTCTTCCTCCACTAGTGTGAGTTATCTCCAAGGGTCGAATTACCTCCTTTTTGTGGTCCCCACATTCCACCAAGGCTGAAATTTCTCCTATTCTCCTAAGTCCTTTATGCATCCCATATCAAAATTGCCTCCAATGCTTGAATTTCAAAATTGTGTTATGCTTAGCACCACCCACAAAATTCTCATTAACCTCCTCAAATAGAAAAAATCGAAATTGGGGACATTACAGTCCTTCTCGCCAAAAAGTACCTGTCCTTAAGCAATGCTCGAACAAGCTCTCTCTCCCTACTGACGCAACTAAGATTAGGAATATTACAATGGTATTAGAGCATGGTCTTGGCTAGCTGTGGGGAGGGACTAGCAAGATCATGGAGGAGTTGATGAGGCAAAGCCAACAATTGGTGAGGCAGAACCAACAAATTCTTAAGGGGATGCAACGAATGATACATAACCAACACATAAGATAAGCACATACACACACATCCCCGCAGTATAACACCCACACGTATGGCCAATATGACAGTCCTACCATGCCTCATTCCTTAGATGAACAAGAGAATGAGAAGTATATTTCAAGGGTCGGATCATCATGTAGAGGTGGGCAATTAGAGGATGAGACCAGGAGGCATTTCTGCTGGTGGAGATCGGGATTTAGATGTCAAAAGCTTAAGGAGGAGGTTGAGCAGGAGGACACATAGGATGGTGAGGGGCACATCGATATCCTTAGTGTACCACATGAGTCACCATTATTGGAGACCTCTTTGATAGCACCAGCTGACACCTTAATGAGGAAATTGGAGCATAGATCCATAGAGGCATCTGATGATGTGGTGTTTGTCATTGATGAGGGGCCATCCATTGTTGAGGCATCCAAAGATGAGGTGTCAAGGAATGTGTCCAAATTTTCAGGTGATAGCAGCCCACAACAGATTAGGGAGGTGTCGGGAGACACATCCATTAGTGAGGTGCTGATGGGCACAAAGGCACCTAGAGCCGAGATGGAGTTCTCAGATGACAACTACCTACAACAACATGGAGAGCACCTTGAGCAGCGTGAGCTAGATGACGATGTTATGCTTGATGAGCTACTAACAATGTAGACCATTATTATACATGTCCTATTAGTTTGAAGATTTATAAAGACTTCATGAATAAAGTTACTTTTAAAAATAATGTGAACATTAGTCTTTGACACAATGAATTGCTATTTATACTTCTAATAGGACACTAGGCGTTGGCATAAGGACTCAGTAATGTGTGCTTTATTTAGGCATGAGGAGATAATACCTCTATTAGAAAGATGATATATACTAGTACAATCATATAAATTTAATGGCTAACATCAAAACATTTAACTTACCATACATCTCACATTACCAAGATTAAAAATAATCATAAATATTAACTAAATTATAGCTTTATTTTAAAATGTTGTTATTATTATTGTTATTAATTATAAAAATACTTAATATATGAGTTAAACATATATACATTTAAAAAAATATGTAACAAGATTTTTAACCATGGAGATTCACCCACTTTACAGTAGAGATTGTTAATTTGTAAATAGGATTTGTGATAATACTATGGGCCAATGCCATGGCTTAATAATATCACATGCCCAAAAAACGATAACTCATGTTCATATGACAATTTTTTGAATTAATCAATTTATTTAAAAGAACAAAATGGATATGACTATTTTTGAAATAAATTTCAATCTTTGATATATAACTATTTCTAAGAATATATTATGGAGAATAAATCCTTACCATATATCTAATAATTATTACCCCGACATGCTTGTCTATTTTCGAATAGGGCTTCCAAAATTTTAATTTAATTAACAATAATTATTAGGTGGATGGCAAAGATTTAACATCCATGAAATATTCTAGAATAATCATAGTAGTATACACAAATTAGTGGTTAAAATTAATTTCCAAAGTATTAATGCTATTTTTTACACTTTTAATTAAATTGGTTAATTGACAAAATTGTCATATGAAAATGTGGCATATGGAGTGAATTATGATATTTTGGGTATGTGGTATTCATAATCTATGGTATTGGCTCATAATGTTATAACAAGGTCTATTTATAAATTAAGAATCTTCATGGTAAAGTGGAAATGAATCTCAATTTCAAAAATTTATTTCCATTTTTTTATAAAGGTATATATGTTTAACTTACATATTAATTCTTTTTATAATTAATAATAATAATAATAAAAGTTATAATTTTATTAGTTTTTATGTTTTTTATTTTTATTTTAGTAACATTAGATGTATCATGAAGTAAGTGTTTTATGTTTTTTATGAATTAAATGTTTATAAATATGTACTAATCATTTAACTTATATAACTATATTAATTCATAATTAAATAAAAATTCCAAAAATCTTATTCCAAAATAAACAAACTTATTAACATAATTAATAAAAAATAAAATATTTTATATAAAAAATCAAATTTATATTTTTTTCCAACTAAAAAAATAAAAAATTATTTATTTTAAAGACATAGCTGAGAATCTTAACCTCAAACTTTTTTTTCCCTTAACTAAAGACATCAATTTTTTTTAATAAATAAAGACATTGCCCGAAATACTGTAGCAAACTTGTTTAAATAAAAACTTGAACTTAGATTTATTAATTTCCTTTTATTGATAAAATTTTTAGAAGACAGAAATTATATACTTCTCGGGGGAGGAAAAAAATATAAAACTGGTTAAATGCAAAGTTACCTAAAATATCTTTAAGTGTAAAGACTACAGTGTGATGGAACAGACATTTTGTAACCAATAATTTAAAATAATCTCCATATCCATATCTATGTCTATATAAATACACGTACACATTGACTCAATATACTGAATCAGATCTACATACACATTTCAATAAAGTGTCACTTTCGATGTTCTAGAATTTAGTTAAAAAATAAATAAAATCCAAAAAAGAAAATATCTCTGGTGGAGCCGCCAAATAAGCATACGACCTATCAATCACATATTTTGTGTTCCTCAACCCACTAGAAAAAATGGACGAAAGTGTTCCGCATATTCCCTGAGGAACCACGTCACCAATCAAATTATTTTCACTTTCCCATGTCTTTGCCTATATCGATCTTTCAAGCGCTGTGTTCCACTACTACGCATAAAGTTATACATCCTCAACGCGGTTTCAGGAGGCCACGTGTACTACTACGCATAATTCCTTGGGACCTCAACGCGGTTTCTCTCTCGATATATATATTGCCCTGCAGCTAACACTCATCAGTCGAACACATATTCACTTGCAACAGAGTAGAAGCACCTTAATCCGCCCTAACCTTTAACCCTCTCACCTTTAAACTCCCTCGTTTTAAATAGTTCGTGAGTTCGACTCAACAACATCCAGCAACACGACATGGCTAAACCCTCGCAATACCAGAACGCCCAAAACAGACGCCAAAATCGCTCACTGAAATCGCGGCAGTTTAAGGGAACTCGAATGAGAAAATGGGGGAAATGGGTGTCGGAAATACGAATGCCCAATTGCACAGGCAGAATTTGGCTCGGTTCCTATGACACCCCGGAAAAGGCTGCCCGCGCCTACGATTTTGCGGCGTATTGCCTGAGAGGATCAAAAGCCAAACTCAATTTTCCCCTGTCTCCGCCGGAAATCCCCTGCGCCTCTTCTTTATCGCCGCCGCAAATTCAAGTCTCTGCCGCCAAATTCGCCGTATAAGAATTGTAGCTGCCTTCTGAAGCAGCATTTTCATCCTCCTGTTCGGAAACGGAATCGGAATGCAGCAATGACGGCCAGGAGATTTGGACGGAAAAAAGCCCGAGATTTTGGGATTGGGTACTTCTTGAATGTCTGGAGAGCGGCAAGTCTCCGAATTTAAATGAATTCCCGCCGTTGGATGAGTCTATGGAGTACTATGGGGTGAAGTTGTAGCGAAGGCGATTCATTTTCAAATTCTTTGGGGTGAGAGAGCCGAGTTTTAATTGTTGTTCGAGACATTTATGACGTTGGTGGATGAATGCTCCTCACATTGAGGACATTAGCTAGTACTATTTATTAGTATTTATCTGTACACAATCAAATTTGAATAAAAAATATGGAAAAAAATGATGAATTACAATGCATTTTGAGTTACATTCCCCGGCAGAGTTCCATGGGGCGTTGAATTGGTATGATCTCTTGGTTATGGCCCTAAATTAGTCCAAACTCACATGATTGATTAGAGCAAATTTAAGGATCTTAAGGAGATATCTTTGTTTTTTTAGGAATAAAAAAACACTTTCAATTAACTGATACAGAGATACATTAATTATCTGATTCTCTCTTCAAAATAGTCCAAACTCACATGATTGATTAGAGCAAATTTAAGGATATTAAGGAGATGTCTCTGTTTTTTTTTTCAAATGAAAAAACACTTTCAATTAATTGATCAGAGATACATTAATTGTCTGATTCTCTCTTCAAAAGCTTTTGTTAGCAGCTCCTCATCTGCAGAATTCAAGCAGATTCTCAATTATATTAATACGCTAATACTACAGGAATATCTTGCAACAAACCTAGCATTACTAGGAGAGAAATGAATACTGAAACTGGTATTTAAAATAGGGTACAGAGATACATTAATTATCTGATTCTCTCTTCAAAAGATTTTCTCCGCAGCTCCTCGTCTGCAGAATTCAAGCAGATTCTCAATTATCTTAATACACTAATACTACAGGGATATCTTTGCAACAAACCTAGCATTACTAGGAGAGAAATGAATCTGAAACTGGTATTTAAAATAGGAATGAATAATGAAATTAATATTTGGAATTGATTTGGATTTTGACCTTTTACCGTTCGAGTGAATTATAAAATTAATATCATGATTCTGGTCATGTCGAAAGGCCTCATGAAAGTAGGTAGCGGCAAAACAAACAAACTACAACATCAAGAGGGTTTAAAAACCTATATCATCCATATAAAACTATTTGAGTTCAAGATCATTACAATGAACCCAGATTGATAGTTGCATCCACCATTATTTTGTTCTTCTCATCTTAATTTTTTTTTATATTAATTCTCACCCGAAAATTTGAAAAAATTAAAAGATAAATATAAAGACAATTAACACGGATGGAGCAACGTGCTTGAGTTCTCGTTAGAAGATGGCGATGATAACAAGGAAACTGCTGAATTTTATTTCTTACACAAACTAGATAGATTTTGAATTCGGCCTCACAAATCTAAACAAATTTAAATTTGGATACATTGATTCACAATGGTTTAACAATGTCTTTTTATATCATTTCTGTTAAGATTAACCTTGACTTGGGAATGATAATGTACAACTCATGGTTGCAGGTACATGGTTTTGTGACCCTGGTTTTATATGAGTTGTATCTGGTTGGAATGAAGCTTATAAATAAACTTACTTATTTCTATTGTAAGTGGGCCAAGCACCAAGATGCCAAGGGTGGAGTAAAGTCTCCTCAGTGAGTGTGAGGGGCCAAGGGTTGAGGAGGGTCTCGCTGATCAGTGTATAAGACCAAAGGTTGAGAATGAGTTGTATCTGGTTGGAATGAAGCTTATAAATAAACTTACTTATTTCTATTGTAAGTGGCCAAGCACCAAGATGCCAAGGGTGGAGTAAAGTCTCCTCAGTGAGTGTGAGGGGCCAAGGGTTGAGGAGGGTCTCGCTGATCAGTGTATAAGACCAAAGGTTGAGAAGAGCTCCCAAGAAACTTGATCAGGATTTTGACTCAAATCTAATATAATCTATTAAGCTGGGTTTTTCCGGGAAATAATTGTTGGTGTTCCTAAGTGTGTGATTACTTTTATTTTCTGGATTTTCCCACAGTAATTCTTAATATTCTTATGTGTGAGATTACTTCTATTTTCTGTTAGTGGTTAATGTTTAATTTACCTTACCTTTTAATACATAACATCCTCTAGCAATATGCCACGGGGTAGGCATCTCATAAAACTATAAAGAACCTCGAGCCCACATTCATTGGACGAACAACACGCTGTGGGGACTTTCTCCAATAAACCGGGGCAATGCTGAGTATGATGTGAGTCCATCCTAGCATGTACGGCTTTTAAGATCAAAATAATACAAAACACAGATTGAAGCATAGGGCTAAACCATGGATTAAAAAATCATGCATACCTTATTCTGATAGGCCATGGTTGTCAACACATCTGGCCATTGAATTAAAAATACAGCATGTCAAATGCAGTTAACATGATGTTTATTACGCTAAAAACAAATTCTCAAGCTATACAATGCTGAAATTGCTAAAACTAATGCCATAAATGGCACTTGAACAAAGTACTGAAGTTGCTGAAACTAATGCCATAAATGGTACTTGAACAAAATACATTAAACTCCAAATATCTTTTTCTTTATTTAAATTGAAAGATTATAGTTTTGGCCTTGGCTACATCTTTCCTCTGATTAATCTTTCTTTCAATATATTTCCATAAGTCAACAATGGCATTAAAAAGACATGGTATAACTTGGAAGCCGACAATTTTTGGAAATTATAATTTTTTCAAGTAGATACACGGTTTACCTCTCTAGATCTTGTGTACATACGCCCAATAGTGAATCCACGATCACTGCTTGCAATTTTGTTAGACCATTAATCACAACGACCGTATGACAGGGATAGTCGGCGTAGTCATCATAGTTAGTCGGCGTAGAGCAGTTAGAATTCAACAGAAGTTTTTAATGCAGTTTCTAGACATGTTGACAAAGGGGCAAGCTTCTTCAGGAAGCCATCGCCCGACTTGATATCCAGAACCTTCTTCATCCTGTATAAATACCTGTATGATCAATGAATGTATGCAAGCTGTGTTATGAGTTGTTTGAATATGTTTTCTGTTTTGTGTTTGCGTCCCTGCTCTCTCTGACATGGTATCAGGGCAGTATCTGTCATGGTATCAGAGCTAAGGGCGTGAGCAGTGAGCAAGGGCGACTAAGCCGAGAGCTCAGGAGTCAGGGCTGGTAAAGAGCTATGAAGTGAGTGTTAGTCGATTGGGCTTAGTGAAGTGAAGAGCTAAGGGTTTGAGCTCGGTGCGTAATTGCCAAATCGCCCATTGTTGTGTCAGCGCATCTTGTTGTGAGTGTTGAGTGCCGCTGTCGTTGAGGAGCGTTGAATGCTGCAAGAGTGTGTTGCTGTTTGAAGGCCGTTGGAGCCATTGAAGTAGAGTGAGGCTCGAAGGCGCTGTGGAGTTGTGAGCTGCTGTGAGGCTGCTAAGGGCGTGCCTCGGGTAGCTGTGGAGAGCCCACTGTAAAAGCTGTGGGTAGCTGTGAAAGTTGCTGATGTGTAAGTGTAGACCGTGAAGTTGAAGACGCTTGTTATTGGGCTCATATTAGTTGGTGATCCATTGCGAGCAACCAACGTATAAGGATCTCGGTGGATCAGGTTGAAAGGCCTGCACTTGGATGAGGCCGAGTATGCAGATTGAACTTGTCCATGAGACGGTGAAGCCTAAAAAACAAAACGAGGATCGTTGCCTGGGTGTTATAGTGTTGTTGCATATGTGATGATCGATATTGGAGTGTGTCTGCGAGCGTGTGAATCTTCGTCATTGAAGGCCATCGAAAGGAGATCTGCTCCATCTCGAAACTGGAGAAGAAAAGCTTGTTGCAGCCAGCGTGGTCTCCGTGTGTGAAGTGGTGGATTGTGTGCTGCCTGGACGAGAATAGCAGTGGCTCTGTCTAGCGATTGGAGCCTGTGTGATTTAGTGGTGAGTAGGAACCGTTGAGGCTTGTGAGCATCCGAGAGAGCCTGTTTTATGCATTTTAAGTAGAGCAGTCTCAGCTCGCTGCCTGTCTAAGCGTTGAAGGTGAGTTGTGAGGTCACAGAGCGGGTCAAGAAATCGAGTTGGGAGCAGTGCATGTGGTGACGTTGTTTTTTTGCAGCGAGTTGTCAGTTTAAGTGTTGACGGTTATTTGTTTCTGTTTGCAAGAATCGTTGTTGGAACACCAAGCTTGTATGTGGCCAGCGTGGTGCAGCTCATAGCGAGGAGGCCTGTGTTTGCTAAGTTGTGTAGCTTGTTCCTGCGCAAGCCAAGCGAAGTATGGAGTAAAAGTCTTATTTGGTTCTATGATTAGAGTGATGGGTCAGAAAAAGAGACTCAAACAATCACGGAGAAAATTGAAATACCTGAAGAGAAAGAATGAAATGGCAGAAGTTGCAGAAGAAATGATTCCAGTTATAGAATTTAATCCTAATGAAGATCTGAACCAGATAGAAGAATTTGAAGACACTGATGCAATACTGAAACGATTAATGCCAGTTCTGCGAATTTTCTCAGGTAAAAATTTTAAGCTTTGGGCAATTAAAATGGAAGGATTGCTTGGTTCAGTAGATTTATGGAAATTTGTCCAAGAAACTTCTATGAATTTGAATGATAAGCGTAGAAATTCAGTAGCATTGTTTCTCATCATATCGGCTTTAGATGAAAATATTTTGTCTAATATTTTGTACGAATTTGGTGAAATGCATAATGCAAAAATATTTTGGAATGTTCTTGAAATGAAATACAATATGGAGGGTAGTGAGAAAGTTGAAGTTGATGAAGGTGTTGTTGTTAAAAGTGATTGTGTTGAAAGCATCATAGCTGGGATTAAGGCTGAAAGTATGTCTTTAGCTGACAATAGAGTAGTATGTGATATTAAGGAAACACCCCGTGATGCAGAAAATTATGAAGTCAAATTTGATGACAATTATGTATCCCATGATGAGTGGTTAAATATGATGCATGAAAAGCATCTTATTGATGATTTTTTGTTTGGTGAGAAGATTTACCTACCTCCATAAACAAATCAAATGTAGGATAACATGTTTGCAGCAACAAAATTGGCGAAAGAGGTTGAAGACATGAATCAACCAACTATGTTAGCAAAGAAAAATGAAGGAAGCAAAGCTCTCTTCAAAGAGCATAATGACAAGAATCAGTATGGTTACTTTTATGAATCTAACGTTGCTTTTAAGTGTGCAGATATTGACAGCCAAGAAGAAGCAATAAAAGAGGAAATTGCAAGCATTAAGGACAAGTATAAGTCTCAAGAACATGAAGAAATATTGAATACAGAGAATGTGACCCTACAATCAAGAAAGGAGAAACTCAATCACTATCTTATGACAAGAAAGGTGAAAAATGAAACTGCACTAGCAAAGGAAAAGGCACAAGCATGGACCCTTTAATAAGAAGGCAAAAATGAAATGTTTTGTTGTAAGCCTAACTGAGACTTAGACCAGTAGGCAAGTTAAATTTTAGGTCGTCGTGATTAAGGGGGGGTGTTAGACCATTAATCACAACGACTGTATGACAGGGATAGTCGGCGTAGTCATCAGAGTTAGTCGGCGTAGAGCAGTTAGAATTCAATAGAAGTTTTTAATGCAGTTTCTAGACATGTTAACAAAGGGGCAAGCTTCTTTAGGAAGCCACCGCCCTACTTGATATCCAGAACCTTCTTCATCCTGTATAAATGCCTGTATGATCAATGAATGTATGCAAGTTGTGTTATGAGTTGTTTGAATATGTTTTCTGTTCTGTGTTTGCGTCCCTGCTCTCTCTGACATGGTATCAGAGCAGACTCTTTCAGGGCTTTCAATCTGTATGATAGACCATGTATGGAGAAGTCCACATAACTTGTTTAAATACAATGATAAACAAATTTGCAGTAGTAACTTTGCATGTCAACCAGAAAAGAAAATAAATGGCAGAATGTCAATCCACAATGATAAACTGGTAAACAAATTTGCAGTAGAACCTTTGCATATCAACTAGAATAGCAGAGAAATGGAAGAATGTCAATCCACAACGAATGCTAGATGGATTTCGAGTAGAGAACAAATAGCTTTATTGGAAACCATTTACAATGAAAGGATCCACACTCCCAACACCGACCAAATTTGCAGTTTCCCGGTCCACTACGGGTGTAGGACAACATTGAAGGGAAGAATGTGTTCTACTAGTTTCAAAATCGTAAAGCTTTCCAGCGACAGGGATAGAAACAAGAGACAGTGGTTTGAAAGCTCAATCTTATCTCTAGTTCCAACAATTGTCACGTAAAAGCAAGTATCTACACACAAGTAGGGCAATTCCAGCAACTGATGGTGAATACTTGCGAGTTGTAGGTTAACAAATTACTTTTATCAATTATAATAAAAAATAAATTTTGTTTTCGTTTCTAGGTATATTTGAACATTAATTTTTGTTGTAATTTGGCTAAATATTTTTTTGCCAATGTTGTTGTTTAAAATCAGTTTTTGATTTAATATATGAATTTAACACTTTGAAATATCATCAGGACATTAGAACAGTGAAGAATTCACAACTCAAATTTGTGATTCTAAAATCTCTACCAGATTTTGCACCAAAAAATACACAGTGAAATACCAAAAAACTAAACCAAATAATACATCATAAAACCCTCAAAACATATAAGTGATAGACTATGGATAGAGATAATATATCTAACTCCAATTTTCTTAAAATAAATAAATAAACAAACCAAACCTAAGCAACAATTGGTTACTTCCCAAATAGATATTATATTGTACATTTTTCCAACAAAATGGTTACTTCAACATGATAGAGATGAATTTCAAAGAAATACTCTACGCGCCATAACAAAAGAACTATCTTTGCTAATCATCTTGATAATCCATTTCTTCTTTTCTCCTTTCTTTTTAAAATGATTAAATTAAGATATAAATGAAATTACTCAAAATAATATAATATATAAAACTTGTTTTAAAGTGTTTTTAGCTAATATTAATAATCTATAAATTAATAAGAATATTTATTTTCAATAATATATTTTACATTTAATAAGAAATTTAGCTCTAGTTGTATGTCTCTAGGTGAATGGGTTCAGATCTTAAGAGAAATAGTATAAAATGACTCTTATTTGAAATAATCACAGCTATATATATAAATTACTAATTCCATTAAGTGGAATATACTCATTCCAATATATATATATATATATATTTTCAAGTTGTTGTAAAAATAAAAATATATTAATGTTTTTAACAAAATTTATAAAATTAAAATATAGAAAAAAAATTCATTTGAAAAGAAAATCTATATACACACAATTTCAACTTAACTTACTATTTTCCTTTCTTAAAAAAAAAATCACATAATAAATTTAGACAAATTATACATATCATTGAAAGTTCATAAATATACAAGTAATTTTTAACTAATCACTTTTTTAGCTAATATAATTATTAGCTTTAATTTTTTTCCTTTTAACTTAAATTCATTTTAAAAAAAAACTTGTAATTAAAACACACTATGATCTATATCACTAAAAATTGCATCGCATTGTTATCATTAGAGATTACATCATTATTAGCTTTAATTTTTTTACCTTCCATTCATTAAAAAGAACTACACTATGATCTATATCACTAAAAATTGCATCACATTATCATCATTAGAGATTACATCATTATTAGCTTTAACTTTTTAGTTTTTATTCATTAAAAAAACACTAATAATTAAAACATACTATAATTTATATCACTAAAAATTGCATCACATTGTTATTGTTTTGTTGGAGATAATGGAGAATCCTAAAATAGTGTGAGTTGGTTTACAAGACCTTAGAATAGGAATTAGTTTCTATTTCTTAGGGTATGGTTCTAACTTCCCTATTACTATGTATGCTATATAATGTTTGAAGTATATTGAGAATGTAGAGCGTTCTGTAGAGCCAGACTCTCTGGTTCAGACTCTCTTTCATAAAGCTGACCAGTAAATTTTATTTATTAATTCAAGCATCTCATTTTGACATGATATTAGAGCTTGAATTTTTATTTATTAATTCAAGCATCTCATTTTAACATGGTATTAGAGCTTCAGCGCTGAGGAAGCCTATACCTGAGTGGAGAGAGGCCGACACGACTGAGGCGAAATCAAGGCAAATTTTGGTGAGAAAATCGCGCAGATTTCACTGTTAAACTTATGCGATTTTTTATTTTTAGATCGGGCGCGAGGGCTTGGAGGAAAATCGCGCCAACCTTGTGAGGGAAAAAAGGTTGCTTTTTTTTTTTTTCATGATGCGTGTATTGTTTTTTTTTTCTTTGGGTTGCCATCTGAGAAGGCATGATTGCAACGACAGAGTAAATGGTTGCGTGGAGGAGGCAACGTGTTGGCAGGTGTGAGGCCAACATTGCATGAAGCATCCATGGAGGGAGCTAAGATCTCTTGGTTGAGGGGCAATCCACACACTACGCAGGAAGCAAATGAAACTGTAGATCGATATCATCTGCTGCGGTGGAGGAGACCTGCGCAGCGGAAGTGTGGAGGAGAAAAGAGTCATGCTGTTGGTGGCCCAGTGGAAACAGGTGCGTGGCTCTGTGACACCGTTTCAACACGTGCGTGCTTGACGAGGGAGTTGCTTTCGAAAAGGCTAACGGTGCAGATGTGAAGAGTTTGGATACAACTGAGAGTGCAGACGTTGCGTGGAGTTCATGAATGAGTGTGGATTTCCCTGTTGAAGTTGAAATCTCAGTTAAAGGCGATGTCTCGCTAAATCAGTGCCTGGGTTCGCTAGTAGAGGTGCACGTGGGAGCTGGTTGATCGAAGCTCATCCGCATGCGCTGGGAAGCCGAGGGGCTCCTTCCATTGGATTTTTTTTAAGAAGGGGCTCCTATTAAAAGGGGCGATTATTTTTTAATTAAAAAAGGAATATGGGTTTTTTATTTAAAGTTTTTTTTTTTTAATTCTTTAATTAAAGAATTCAAGTTTGCCCATTAAAGAAAAAGAGGGGTTTTGTTTATTTCATAAAGGAAGGGCTTTTTTTATTTAAGATTTTATTTTATTTAAGTGTTTTATTAAAGAATTGAAAGGGGTTTATTCTTTAATTAAAAAGAAAAGGAGGGGCTTTGTATCATTTTGGGGGCGATTGAAAAAAGGAGATCTGGTCTTGTTTTTTTTTGTGGATACGGCATTTAACATTTTTTTTTAGAAGATTAGGGTTGTTTTTTAATTATTGAGGTTGAAGTTTTTATTCATTCAAGATGAATAATCAAGTAGAAACTTATCTCAATGAAAACAACAAATTGGATGGATCCAATTACTTTGGTTGGAAATTTAGAATGTAAACCTTGCTTGAGGGCCACAATGCATGGACGATTGTGAACAATGATGAGGTGAAGCCAAACCTCGTTGTAGGAGGAACATCAATAACAATCCAAGACTAGGACAAGCGAGAGACTAAGGCGAGAATGCTCCTGAAATTGTCAGTCAAAGATTGCATTATCCCCCATATCCATGATTGCAAGACTGCACCAGAGATCTGGAAGATGCTTAAGGATCTCTATGAGGTCAAGAACAACCATAGACTGTTGTCCTTGAACAGCAAGATTCTCTCCATCAAGATGGAGGAAAATGAGACAGTTGTAGCATCCATTTCGCAGATCAAGGAGCTCAAGAACACACTGGGAGATATCGGTGAAGCTATGTCAGATACAGATTTGGTCACGATTACCATGAATGGTATGACTGATGAGTATCAGATGTTCATCATTGGCTTGAATGCAAGAGAAAAAGCCCCCGTGTTTGAAGAATTGATAGGGATCCTCATGCAAGAGGAGGAAAGGCGACTCACTCATAAACCCCAGAGTTCAAATCTGGCCTTAATGGCGAAGAAGAAGCCCTTCAGAGGAAAGCCAAATCCAGCACAGAAGAGCAACGCAACCCCACAGAGAAAGATGCCCTCACCTCAAGGTACATCTTTCAATAGAAATGACTCTGCGACCAAATGTTTTTATTGTGGTAGAATCGACCATATAGCTAGATATTGTATGAAAAAGAAGTTTGATGAAGGTCGGAAGTGACATAAGCAACATGCAGGTCATTTTGTTGATGAGGAACACAGTCAGAACATCAGGCTGTTCATACCTAACTCAACACTCTTGGTTAAGGAGGATGAAACAGATACTTGGTTTGTCAACTCAGGTGCATCCATCCACATGACAGGGAACAGACAGTGGTTTGAAGACTTCAAAGAGACCAGCAATGGAGCAAACATCTATCTTGGCGATGATAGAGGGTACCAAATCAAAGGTTATGGTAATATTCCTATTGTTTTTCCTGATGGAAATATTAGACATATCCATAATGTTATGTATGTACCTGGGATAAAAAAGAATCTGATATATGTTTCTACTATGACTAATCAGAATCTCAAGGTAGAATTTTATAAATCATATTGTGTCATTAAAAACTTGTTGGATTCTATGAATCCTATTGCATCAGGTATTTGTGTTGGAGGATTGTACAAGTTAAATATCAAAAGCGCACCACATCAGGCATTGACATCATCTGCCATGACTACTATGGACTTATGGCACCATAGGTTCAGCCATATTAACTTCAATGTTTTTCTGCTTTTCCAGAAAAGAGGTATGGTCGAAGGTCTTCCTGTTTTAAAATCTACTTATATTGATTGTGATGCATGTGCACTAGGAAAGTTGCACAGAGATGAATTTCCTGTGAATCCTGATAGAAAGAAGAGAGATATACTCGAGCTAGTACACACAGATCTATGCGGCCTATGTAGACAAGATCTTTAGGTGGTGCATACTATTTTTTATTGTTTATTGATGACTATACTAGATTTACTTGGGTGTATTTCCTCGAGAAGAAGAGAAATCCTTTTGAATACTTCAAGGAGTTCAGAAGTATGGTCGATAAGCAGACAAATGCATTAGGATTCTCTACTCAAATCAAGGGGGAGAGTACAAAGAAGCTTATGTACTCAAATACTGCAAAGATAATGGGATACAATAGTAATTTACAGCACCCCACACACCTCAATAGAACGAGGTTGCAGAGAGGAAGAACAGAACCCTTGTGGAGTGTGCTCGTGGTATATTGAAAGGTAAGAATCTTTCTAACGACTTTTGGGCTAAAGCGATTAATACTGCAGTATATCTAAAGAATATGAGTCCAACAAGAAGTTTAGATTTTAAAACTCCTTTTGAAGCTTTATTTGGTTATAAGCCTGCAGTTAAGCATTTGAGAGTTTTTGGCAGCAAAGCCTTTGCTCATATCCCAAAGGAAGATAGAAAGAAACTTGACTCAAAGGCCATCAAATGTATTTTTGTTGGCTATTGTACAGAATTTAAGGCTTACAAACTGTTTAATCCCTCTACTCATAAAGTGTTTGCGAGCAGAGATGTAGTGTTTCATGAGCAGGTTAATGATGGAAGCCATGAAAGTGCTAAGGAAGAATGGCACGTGCCCTTGTTGGTGGAAGAAGGAGGTGATGAATCAAGTCACAGCAATGAGCAAGAGCAGATTCAGCAGCAACAACAACAACATGAAGGGAAAAAAGATGATGTAGTTGTCAAGCCAAGTCCAGAAACTGATGATCAGACAAGGTTTGAAGCTACCCCACCACTCAGGAGATAAGGTAGGAAAGCTCAGTTGCCAACAACATATAGGGAAAATGATTTTATAACTAGTATGATGAATGTTGTCGAACCTTCTAGTTATAAGGAAGCAAATGAATGTAGTGAATGGAAAACAACTATGGAACAAGAATATGAATCTATAATCAGAAACAACACTTTGGAATTGGTTGAACTTCCTGAAGGGAAATAAACCATAGGCTGTAAATGGTTGTATAAACCCAAGATGAATGCAGATGGAACCATAGATAAATTAAAAGCTAGATTGGTAGCAAAGGGGTATTCACAAAAAGAAGGCATTGACTATGAAGAAACCTTTGCCCCCGTAGCTAAACTAAATACTATCAGAATGTTGATTGCTTTAGCTACTAAGAAACATTGGATGATTCACCAACTAGATGTAAAATCTGCATTTTTAAATGGGGAATTGAAAGAGGAGGTTTATCTAGAGAAACCTGAGGGGTTTGTCTAGAAAGGGAAAGAACATTTAGTCTGTAGATTAAAGAAAGCTCTATATGGACTAAAACAAGCACCCAGGTCCTGGTATGAAAAGATTGATTCATTTTTTCTGCAACTTGGTTACAACAGAAGTAAAAACGACCCTAATCTGTATACCATGAAAGATGAAAAGGGGCACATAGTGTTGATTTCTTTGTATGTAGATGATTTAATTATTATAGGTGATGTTATTGCTCTAATCTTATAGGTGATGTTATTGCTCTAATAAAAGAAATCAAGCAAAAAATGTCACAGGTGTACGAAATGGAAGACCTTGGTGAATTAAGATACTGTTTGGGTCTTGAGATTTGGAGAAGATAGTTTATACTATCAGATTTTATCATGGTATCATAGATTCGAGACAAAATTTTTTGTCCTAAGGTAATTATGTGAGAGGTCTACTAGAAAGATTCAGGGTGGGTCAATGTAACGCTGTAGCAGTACCACTACGGTAGAACATTAAACTTCAAAGTGAGGATGGCTCTAAAGAGGTAGATGCGACACTTGATAAACCGCTGGTTGGGAGCTTAAGCTACCTAACCACAACTAGACCATATTTGGCTTATGCAGTCAGTGTGCTAAGTCAATACATGTCCAAAACACCTGAGAGTCATTAGATGCAACAAAAGGTGTCTTAAGGTACCTACAAGGAACTATAGACTATGGTATTATTTATACTAATTCTTCAAATGTTAGATTGACAAGATTTACATATTCCTACTGGGCTGGAAATGTAGATGACCACAGATCCATAATAGGCCATGCATTCAGCATTGGATCCAGGGTGATTACATGTAGTAAGAAACATAGCATAGTTTCCTTGTCTTCGGCAAAAGTAGAGTATCAAGTTATGTGTGCAGCAACATGTGAGGCAGTTTGGGTGTGGAGACTTCTCCAGGATGTCGAGGAAGAAAAGAAAGATGCAACAACAATCAGATGTGACAACCAGAGTTCAATCAAACTTGCTAATAATCCGGTGTTTCACAAGAACAATAAACACATTGATACAGAATTCCACTTTGTCAGGGAGAAAGTTCAATCAAAAGAAATCCATCTTGTATATTGTAAAACGTGTGATAATGTTGCATAAATTTTCACTAAACCTCTTGGAAAAATTAAGTTTGAAATGTTTAGGGAGATGTTAGGCATATTTGTGAACCCCTTCTCCATTAAGGGGGAGTGTTGAAGATAATGGAGAATCCTAAAATAGTGTGAGTTGGTTCACGAGATCTTAGGATAGGAATTAGTTTCTATTTCTTAGGGTATGGTTCTAACTTCCCTATTGCTATGTATACTATGTAATGTTTGAAGTATATTGAGAATATAGAGCATTCTGCAAAGCTGAACTCTCCTGGTTCATACTCTATTTCGTAGAGTTGACCAGTGAGTTTTTATTTATTAATTCAAGCATCTCATTTTGACACGTTAGAGATTACATCACATTGTTATCAGTGCAACCTTTTATATCAATCTAAAAAAGATTAAAGTATATCTGAATGTGAAAGTTTGGCCTGTTAATTCGAACCACTCAAATTATAACCTTGATAGACCAATCTATCTATATTTTTAACAAACACATGATTTTGTAAAAAAAGTTAAAACTACAACTTCTGATTCTGTAAAAAAGGTTAAAGCTACAACTTCAATGACCCTGTAAAAATATTATAATATTCATTTCATGAACCGAAGTAGGAGCTTTGAGCTTCAATTATCTTGTGAAAGTTCATTTTATTTTTAAATTAAATTTTAGCGTTTTTATTTTTATTTTGTTATGGAACTAATAATAATACATATAGTTATATATTGCTTCATATTTTTCTTATTTTTATTTTTATTTTATTATAATACTAATAATAATATATATCATATTTTTTATAATTTTTTTTTTTTTTAATATGATATGCATAGTATATAAAGAGATTCTTTTAACACGTTTTATAATATTTTTTATAGTTTATTTTTTTTCTAATATAAGATGTATAGTGTATAAAGAGATTATTGTAATTATTAAATTTTTGTATATATTAATTAAATTGTGATGTGATGCTATGAAATCTTATGATTATTAATATAGTTTTATATTTTTTTAATTTATATAGTAAAATAAATTTTAATTTATAGTTATTATTTATATTTCATATATATTTCACATATATCTATATAGAAATATCATTATTTGTAATTATATGTTTATTACATAAATTTAAAAATGAAGTTTTAAAGTATCATAGTTACAAATATGAATGATTATTTAATTTTTTTTGAATGAAATATGCATATCATGAATTTTTTGCTAGAGAAATTATTTGTAAATTCTATTAATAAAAGCAAAATTACAATATAAAAAATTGACTTGAATCAACTTATTATTATTATTATTGTTTTAACTGTGTCCAAATTATGTTTTTTTTTTTTTTTTTTTGATATAATGCTTCATTATAACATCTTGTCTAATGCACCATTGCAACATCTCCCACGGTTTCAAATAAAACTCATGTTTCAACAATGCTCAAAATAACATGGTACATATTGAATATACCATTTACAACAATATTTGTTAAACTTTATAAATCGAGCACTTGAAATGCCTTTAGTTTTAGTTATGTAATATGTGTTGAGGTTGACAAAAGTGTTGTTGAGTAGGTATTATGGATTCTTCTATCATATTTTTGTGGTCACTTTTGGTAGGCATAACAACCTCGCTAGGAAATTTGTACAACATATAGTAATTTCAATTCCCTCCTTTGCATCATCTTTGTGGACTAAAGCATCTCTAAGCTTCTGTGATATAAATCCATTGATATTTTTTGCTGCTTCTTAGGCATGTGTGGTTAGTCCCATTGTTGGATTTTTTATCTCTATGGGAAGCCATTGATTAATTTAAATGCTAGCATTCTTGTGCCCAAAATTTTGATTGGGTTAACTAACATGGAGAAGAAGCAAGCATAAAGAACCATTTTCCCACCCCTTACAAGGTTTGATCCATGAAATCCCACATTCTTGTGTTTCAATTGCTAGATGTGACTCTTAATTACCCACTTTATACTTTATTGTATAACTTTTGACATCAATGTTGACCTTTGTGAATGCATAAAAGAAAATATTGTGACTTTTGGAGAAAAACAAAGATGTTCCAACGAAGTTGTATGACTCCATTGGTTCTCCCAAGATGTATTTCGTTCCTACTGCTTTGCTGAAACACCCAAGGATCCTTGAAATGGGATGTTTGAAAATAACGTATTCCAGTAACCATTATCAAATTTATCGGCAAGGCAAATCTGGTGGAAATGGTGTTGATATAAGTGATGGATGACTAGAATTTAAAAGTTCACATTAAGGAAGGATACATTCCAACCCAATTTCTTAATTGGATAGAAATTGAAAAGGAAAAGCTTGGATTTTGACTGGTAGTAGGATTCCATGGATTATTTTGAGAAAAACGAGTGTTCATATTAAAAATTTGATTACCTTGACTGAAATAAGGGAAACCTCCATTTATTGGATTCCCAAAATATTGAGATGGGTTGCTTTAACTGACATCCTTGCATGGGATTCTAGAATTTCTGGAAGGGAATGGACCAAACCAACATCCTAGAAGAGTGGAACATATTACTCCCATGATGATGAAATAGAGAAAAAATGATGCTACCAATTGGACCACTAACAAACAATTTTTAACAGTCTTTAGGATCTTTATTTTATTACCTAACAAACCACACAACAACACCATGAATCAAATAATACACACATAGATAAGGATATACAGAAATTTACGTGGATGTCCATAAGAGAGAAGACAACAAAACTTATGTCTAAATATTATTGTAGTAACCAACCTACTATTACATTCAATTTACAAGCACAAACCAAAAGGATACACCTTGTGTTATAAAATTATATATTACGGAGCAACGGAACACATAAAATATTGCAGAAATATAAACACAGAAAACACATAAAACAAGAGAGACACAGATATACGTGGTTCACCCAGTTTGGGCTACGTCCACGGAGAAATGGCCAGTCCTTCTTTTATTATATTATACAACAAACTGAAGAGATACAACCTACAACAGATCCGCTGTAACACACTCTTCGCTCTCAATCTCCTCTCTCTTCCTCACTCAAAATACAGATATACATAGACGTAATACAATTCCCTCATATATAGTGAGGGGTTGCGTTCTAGGGCAAAAACCCCTAAATTAAACATGAATTTTACCATCAGATCTCCGCCTAATGCACAACCCAGATTGACTAGAAATTACTATACTTTTACAAGGCAATTTTGCATCTATTCTTAGCTTCGGGGGCGTTGCCCCCAAAACCCCCCTGCCAAGGGGGGGCTCCTTAAAGGTCGTAGTCACCCCCCCTGTAGCGAATATTTTATGGTTTCGAACTGGGGTCCAATGCGGCGATACCTTTGAATACAAAAGATAATCAGGCTCCACACCCAACAATCTCCCACTTGGAGACTAATTATAGCAACTCCACCGTTGGTTCATTTGCTGGAAAATGACTCCTCTTTCGACCTCGTTGTTTCTCATCTTCTTCATCATACTTGAAGACCAATTCAAACTGAGCAAATTCTCAGTTTCTCCCTGGTTACAACTTTTGTTAGCATATCTGCAGGATTCTGGCTAGTGTGTATCTTTTCCAGCTTCAACTGTCCATCTTCCAATGCTGACCGTATGAAATGCAGAGTTCTTTGCAAGATGTATGGAACTCTGGCTGTCACTATAGAACTTGCTCAACTCCTGCTTCTTACCCAATTCATCCAGAAACCTTTGTAACCAAATCATTTCTTTACTAGCCTCTGTAGCAGCAACATACTCTACTTCTGTTGTTGAAAGTGCAACAACACTTTGGATTTTTAAAACCCAACTGGTAGTTGTTCCACCTACAGTAAATACATATCCTGTAGTGCTCCTCCTGTTATCTCTGTCACCTGCCATATCTGCATGAACATATCCTTGTAGAGCAATGTTTGAACCACCAAAACATAATGCTTGATTTGTGGTACCTCTCAAATACTTGAGAATCCACTTCACCGCCATCCAATGTTCTTTTCCTAGATTGTTCATGTACCTGCTTACAACTCCCACTGCATGTGCAATATCAGGCCTTGTGCAGACCATTGCATACATTAAGCTTCCAACTGCTGACGCATATGGAACTTTATACATATGACCCATTTCTTCTTGAGTCTTGGGACACGCCTCCTTACTTAATTTGAAATGGCTAGCCAAAGGTATACTAACTGGCTTTGCATTCTGAATATTAAACCTTTTCAACACCTTTTCTATGTACTCACTTTGAGACAATGTTAATTTGTGATTCTTCCTGTCTCTAGTTATTCTCATACCAAGGATTTGTTTTGTAGCACCCAAATCTGTCATTGCAAATGAGTTTGCCAATTTATTTTTGAGCACATTTATTTCCTGCATGTTAGAACATGCAACAAGCATGTCATCTACATACAATAACAATATAATATAGCTGCCATCATTTTTCCTTTTGTGATAAACACAATGATCAGAGTGACACCTAGTATAACCTTGTTCAGACATAAACCTGTCAAATTTAGATACCACTACCTTGGAGCCTGTTTCAAGCCATACAAGCTCTTCTTCAACCTACACACTAGTTTCTCCTTCCATTTTACCTCATGTCCTTGTGGCTCCTGCATATATATCTCTTCCTCCAAATCCCCATGGAGAAAGGTTGTCTTTACATCTAACTGCTCAAGATGCAAATCTCCAGCTGCTACTAGACTTAGAATAGTTCTTATTGAAGTCATTTTCACAACAGGAGAAAATATCTCATCAAAATCTATGCCCTTCTTCTGTGCAAACCCTTTCACCACAAGTCTAGCTTTATACCTTTTTCCGCCTCCATCTTCTTCCTTCATCTTGTAAACCCATTTATTCTGCAATGTTGTTTTACCTGCAGGCAACCAGACTAAGTCTCAAGTCTGGTTATGTGCTAAGGAGTCCATCTCTTCTTTCATGGCTTGCTCCCACTTCTTCTTGGTTTCTACCTGCACTGCTTGTTCATAACATTCTAGTTCACCAGAATCAGTCAACAATACATAATATAATGAAGAAGAGTATCGTTCAGGGGTCTACTTATCTTGGTAGATATTCTAACACCACTTTTAGGTGTTTGAAGTGCTTGTTGCTGTTGTGGTTGTTGTTCTAGCTGTTGATCATTATGATTTTCAGGCACCATCACTTTTCCTGTGATATCGTCATGCACTGTGTATTCTCAGTTTTCTTTTTCTTGTTTCTTTTCCTGCAGTTGATCCTTATACAAAACTTTTTCATTGAATATTACATCCCTGCTCCTAATGATTTTGTGATTTTCATAATCATATAAGCGATAACCAAAATCATTAACACCATATCCAATAAAGGTACATTTCTTTGATTTTTCCTCAAGCTTTGTTCTATTTTCTTTGTTAATGTGGACAAAGTCTTTACGACCAAAAGGCTTTAAAAAAAAGTAGTTTACTTTTTTACCTGTCCATGCCTCCTCTAGAATACCACCATCCAAGGAACTTGAAGGGCCTCTGTTTATTAGATAAACAATAGTATCTACAGCATCTGCCCAAAATTGTAAAGGCAATCTTGCATGCAATCTCATGCACCTTGCATGCTCCATGATTGTCCTATTCATCCTTTCTGACACACCATTTTCTTGTGGTGTTCCTGGAACTATCTTATCTCTATGAATTCCATTCTCAGAACAATACCTATCAAACTCTTTGCTACAATATTCACCTCCATTGTCTGATCTGAGATACTTTAACCTTTTTCCTGTCTCATTTTCAACCAAAGCTTTCCATTTCTTGAAAGTATCAAATACATTAGATTTATTTCGAATACAATAAATCCAGGTTTTTCTGGTTGCATCATCAATAAAAGTAACATAATAAAGAAAGCCACCAAGAGATGATACTTGAGCAGGTCCCCATACATATGTATGCACAAGCTCTAATTTTTCGCTCTTCTTTTATTTCCTAACTCTAAGGAATCTGACTGTCTTCTGTTTTCCATAAACACAATTCTCACAAAATTTTAAATCAACATGCTTCAAACCTGGCAACAAATTTCTTGAGTGAAGAATCTACATCCCCTTCTCACTCATGTGCCCGAGCCTATGATGCCACAATGTCGTATCTTCTCCTGTATAGGTTAAAGCATTAACAGAATTAGAAATACCATTTCATAAATACAATGTACCAACCTTTCCTCCTTTCCCTATTACCAGGGATCCTTTAGTGACCTTTCAGGTTTTATCTGTGAAAGTAGTTATGCAACCTTCACCTCCCAATTGCCCTATTGAAATCAGATTTTTCTTCAGATCTGGAACATGCCTTACCTCCTTCAATAGCCACTGATTTCCATTTTGTTGTTTTATGAAAACTGTACCCATTCCGACGATTTTACAGGGTTTATCATCACCCAATCAAACCTGTCCAAAATCTCCTTGAACATAATCATGAAAGTGTTCCCTATCAGGTGTGGCATGGAATGAGGCACCTGAATCTACCACCCAGGCATCAATAATATTTTCTAAAGAAAGAATCAAAGCATCTTGCAACACATCACCTGTTACATTCACTTCATGATTAGTTTCTTGTTGCGCGTCTCCTTCGTTTCCCTTCCGAGACTTGCAATCTTTCTTCAAGTGTCCTTTCTTCCCGCATTTCCAGCGCACTATCCCTGATCTGGACTTGGATCTGCCTTTTCTTGACTTACTGTGATATCCTGGTCTCTTTCCTCTTTCCATTTTTCTTTCCCTAGTCTCTGCAGTCAAAGCATTACCTGATGTCTCACTGGAGCTTTTTTGTTGCATTTCCTTGCTAAGGATTGCACCGACAACATCATCAAACTTTAAAGTACTAGATTCAGAGACAGAGTTGCTAATGGCCATAACTAAACCATTCCAAGTTTCTGGCAATAAGCACAGAAATAACAAATCCCTAACTTCATCATCAAAATTTACCCCTACAGAACTTAACTGACTTGTAACTGTATTAAAATCATTTAAATGATCAGCAACAGATCCACCTTTTGACATCTTCATATTAAATAAACGCTTCATAAAAATACCTTATTTGAGGCCGAGGGTTTTTCATATAGTTTCGCTAGTGCCGACATTAAATCCTCTGTTGTCGTTTCCTTTGAAATATTAAACGCTACCAACGCCGCTAGGAACAACTGTATTGTTCCAAGTGCCTTTCTGTCGAGAATATCCCATTCTATGTCTGTCATACTCGTCGGCTTCTTTGTCTTTCCACTCAATGGTAGGTACAGATCTCTCTGATACAAATAATCTTCCATCTGCATCTTCCACAGCTGGTAGTTTTGGCCGTTGAATTTTTCGACCCTAAACCTACCATCTTCTGCCATTGCTCCCACTCGAACCAGGAACCCTTCTCTCCTGCGAGTTTATCAGCCAAATAGACCTTCGGCTCTGATACCAGTTGTTAGAAAATTATATCTTACAGATCAATGGAACACATAAAATATTGCAAAAATATAAACACAGAAAACGCATAAAACAATAGAGATACAGATATATGTGGTTCACCCAGTTTGGGCTATGTCGACGAAGAAACAGGCAATCCTTCTTTTATTATATTATGCAGCAAACTGAAGAGATACAACCTACAACAGATCCACTGT
This sequence comes from Pinus tabuliformis, assembly GCA_031772625.1. Classification (NCBI taxonomy): domain Eukaryota; kingdom Viridiplantae; phylum Streptophyta; class Pinopsida; order Pinales; family Pinaceae; genus Pinus; species Pinus tabuliformis. The sequence continues at coordinate 456,296,182 of CM062812.1, forward strand.
AACACCCTCTTCACTCTCAATCTCCTCTCTCTTCCTCACTCAGATTACAGATCTACATAGATTTAATACAATTCCCTCATATATAGTGAGGGATTGCCTTCTAGGGCAAAAAAAGCTAAATTAAACATAATTTCTACCATCAGATCTCCGCCTAATGAAGAAGATAATCAGGCTCCACACCCAACACCTTGTAACAACTCCTACCACATTTACCCGCTTTTAAAAGTTCTCGAAGGTAAACATGAGCTGAGTGTTATATGAAATGACCCGACCTCCAAGTTCCAATTGTGGAAGTGGGGCCTACAATTGGATACTTATTGATACCGCTTAGGAACACCAAATCACCCTAAATTTAACCAACAACCTCTTATGATTAGATCCTGAGGTGGAACTTATTTTTACAAGTTTTGCCTCCCAACCACACCCTTAAAACATTATGCATGCAGTTGGAAGGCTTCAACCACACCTAGAAGCCTTCCTACATGTGGCGGCGAGATCTATGCCACTTTTTCAGGGCCAACCTACAGGCCATTACCCAAAACTTATTATAATTTTCCAGAATGCAATCTAAGATGATGAAAAGTCTAAACAATCAATTATAGGGCTAGATCTTAACCATGATATGCCAAACACATGATAAAAATTTCGTCAACCATATGGTAAACATAATAGCTACATGTCATGAATGCATATTTTATCATGATCTTCTTAACTTCATTAAAGAATCATCAAAAAAGGATTTATTCCCTCTCAAGCTAGCTGTGACAACACTTGTTAGCCCATACATTCATCAATCATTAACTAAATTATGAATCATGTACAAGACCCATAGCAAGAGCACATCATATAACCATGCATATAACCAACATATAACCATGATAATGGAATCCATAAAAAATAGCCATAAGATCAATATAATAACTAGTACATGTTCTCATTGATCACAATAAGAAATAACTCATATTAACATATGCAGAAGCCAACCAAGTCAGGGACTTCCACATATCACCCGACCATAGATTAGGCTAAACCAAATCTCTCTTTCAATCAATCACCCCAGTGCCATATTCCAAGCATCAATGTGGGATCATATGGGTTAAACCAAAATAGAACCAACCAAGGATTCCATATGCCAAACCACCTCAACCCTCAACTGCAATGATTTCACCTAACCGTCCAGAAATTGCTAATACCAAACTAGATTGATCTCTTCCCAAGCTCTCTAGGGCTCCAGGGATTCTATATCAACCCACAGCATCCAAGGAACCCAAGCTATTATAGGGCTCCAAATATCTCTCATCTCAACCCACAACCTCTAAGGAACTTAAGATGTTATAGGGCTCCATAGATTCTATCCCAACCCACAAAGCTCAAGGAACCCGAGAACCAATAAAACATCCAAATGGGGAACCCACAACATCAAGGCTATCCAATAAATGTAAAGACAAGTCCAAAACCATTGTCAATCTAGGAAAATCTCCATACCAATGAAAACATATACTAAATAACCACATGCATGTATCATGCATCCAAATCTCAATAAGAAATACACACATGCAACTTGTTACTTGCAAAGGAGTCCTGCTATTGTTGCTAATCCAACCTTCTTTTCCAATGCCCACTATTTCCTTGCTTATCCTTTCCTTACTTCTCTCGAAATCGAAGTGAATTCTAGAATGCTCCAAGAATGGTGTGCAACAGTGTAGCAGAGCTAGAACAAAAAAATGTTGAGCCAAAAATGTCAAAAAACCATCAATTGTTTCTCTAATGCCTTTTTATCATTGATGTCTCATTTTTCTTTTATTTTCCTTCATTTTCTCTCTAATTTCACTTGCATTCTTATTTGTGTCTCTTCACCTTCATTTTATGCTATTTTCCTTTATTTATTATAATTAAATGTCATTTATTGCCTCTTTACCTTTGCCAATTTCAGTAGTTTAATAAAATACAAGTAACCCCAATGTGTTGTTTTCCACACCATTCAACTTAGAATACGTGTCCCATGACCTTAGTTTTATTTTATTTACATGGAAACTAAACCAGTGGTTGTTACAAACCCCTCCCCCTTGAGGGAACACCATCCTCGGTGTTTAATGAAATTTATGACCAACAAAACATACTACTTATGGAGCTTTATAACACAACTTATTGCAGTATTTACAATCCAGAAACACACACATACACATATGCTCAACCAACAAATAAGGAAGGATACAAAGGCCGCATCTGATTAGAACAATCAATCACATGATCAACATCCTAGACATGAAACTATTGAGCAATGGCATATTTCTCTGTTTAAGAACCCTATCATTAATCAGGCCTAGATCCTTTCCCTAGGCTTCCTACAGTGGAACATATGGAAAAGTCACAACATAAAAATTTTCAAAGACTAAGACACCCCTCTGCAACATATCTGGAAGATTACTAAAGACAATATAAGGAAGACCATTTTATTAAAGCCTTGGACGGAAGAAGATTGGAAAGTTATTCAAGAGGAGGCTTTGATCCTGGAAAATATCAATCTTTCCCCGAACATGTCTGCCCCCAAGAGTCCTCATCACCCCCTGGATCACATCTCTCCCCCATTCAAGTTCATCCTCCCCTTGAAGGATTCATAATCATCAATTTTTACGGGGCCTTGAAACGAAATTCGGGTCCAGCTGGGTATGGTGCAATGCTAAGGGACTAGATGGGCCAACCTATGGGAATTTTCCTAGGGCTATGTGGGAACACAATGAACAATGTTACATAACTGATTACCCTTGAAAAAAGATTGATGATGGCTAAAATGAAAAACATCCCAAAATTTCAGATTACTGGAGACCAAAAAATGGTGATCAAAATGACTCAAAAGATCCTTCATGGTGTTCACATAGAAAAAATTATTAGAAGCTGACGACTATAAGTTCAAGGCTCCTACATTAAGGACCTTCTACTCTCATTTTTTTATGTGATCCCTCCTCACACCAAGTGGGAAGGAAATAAAATCACGAATTGGTTAGAAAACCCGGGGCGGTGGATGAATCCCATGATCTTGTATCAGGCTGGCCGCCGCCATTGGAGCCATCCTTACTGAGCCATTCAGAAACTCGTATTAAAAAAGAGCAGGCTTCCTCGCTGGGGGTGAGTTTCGAGGTAGATGATAAGACAAGGGGCATTACTCCCCACACACACAGCAAGAGGAATGTACAAGACAATTAGTAAATGGGCCTTGGGAATAGGTCTGATAAACATTCTCGACGCCGAAATTGGTATAAGGAACACGAGATATGGAGATGGTGAGGGTGGTGAGATCAAAGATGAAAGTTGGAGACACAATTTATTTTCCGTAGGTTGAGGGGTGTCTCCTTAGCTTCAGTTCTAGGCTATCTCTAGAAGGGGAGGCTCTGGCCTTAATTACAACTCCATTAAGTGTTTCATTCTCATTTAGAATTCGAAGTGCGACCTCCATTTGGGATTCTGGTGTTCAGCAAGTGAGGCATCGATAAGAATGGAAAAGTCTGTGGGCTGTGAGCTTCTCTTTTGGGTCTAATGCGTAGAGGAGGAGTGGGTGTACTATAGATCGTAAGAGTGCTCTTGCAACACCATTGTTCCAATATGTGCTTCCTATATTTCGTCTAATTTTCCTTTAGGTCATGTTGAAGAGCACCTATCTAAGCAGTGCACATCCTGGAAGCTTTTTTAGTCATACCGCTTATTTGTTGTGTCACCGATTTTTAGTCGTTATGACTTTTTCGTCTATCAACTTGTTGGAGGTAGAGGAGACCTGCACTCCTATCCTTCTTGATGTTGAATCGATGGTAGTGTTAGCTTATTGCAACTCCTGCTAATTGGAGGGGGGTGTATGTTTCTAGAACTGGTATGCCCTCCCTTATTTGTAAGTCGGGTGGAGGGACGCGGGGTGAGGGGTGAGGGAAACTTGTTGGAGGTAGAGGAGACCTGCACTCCTATCCTTCTTGATGTTGAATCAGTGGTAGTGTTAGCCTATTGCAACTCTTGCTCGTTGGAGGGGGGTGTATGTTTCTAGAACTGGTATGCCCTCCCTTATTTGTAAGTCGGGTGGAGGGACGCGGGGTGAGGGGTCGGAGACTGCATAGCTGGTCGGTTTGGGAAGTGTTAATTAGGGATTTGAGATGGGGCGTCAACACTACCATAATGTTACGCTAGCGAGGCCATCCACGAGGATGATGAGGTCACTCGGGGAAAGGCTGTAGAAATTTCTCTATAGATCAACTAGCTTTGATACCATGTAGAAATTCTGCAAATTCTCTACAAATCTCGCTCTGATACCATGTAGAAAATATGACTGTAGATTAACTCGATAATGCAATATACCAAAGCAAAATACTATAACCTACTTCTACTATCAATTTTCTTTGCAGAAGCTTAAAGATTGAGCAAGATTTAAGCTAAACACATATAACCAGAAGAAGAAGAATTAATGCACATGAAACACAGAAAATACTCACGGGAAAGCCTCAACTAAAAACCCCGCTATCCGTATTATCATACAAGGTGGAAATACATCAGAATTATACAAAGCCTTAGCTCTCACAGCTAGCCAGCTCTCAGAGTAATCCTCTTGGATGCTCACAGGTAATCAAAGCTTCTCACAAGCATTCTCCTCTGCCCTCCAAGCTCCTATTTTCTTGCATTGTTCCTCTGGGATGATCTTCTCCAACCAAGTGGAAAACTGATCTCACACACTAATCTCACACCTTGTATGAACTGCACAATCCTCAAGGAACCTTACCTTGACTGCATGCATTAGTTTCCTTTATAGGAAAACACATGCAAATGATAGTACATTGTCCTTGTCTTTAATCTCAACTGGGTCTTTCTCAGAATAAACATGCATGAGTTTCTGATGAGGGAATCTTCAGTTAACTAGAGTACACTTGTTGAGTGCATGCATGCATCAACTGACTGTCAAATCTCTATTAGTTCCTCAAACAGTTTGGAACTAATTTAACTAGACTTAACTCAGTAAACTGAGTCAACTAATTACAACTCAAATATAACTCAATCTTATCTCCTTAATTTAAGGGATAACTCTTGCATGACTTCGGAAAGACTTATAACTTGAATTTCTCCAACTAATTAATCCATAATGAATTAATTAATTAATTCCAAGTAGCTGGTGAGGATAAATTCGATTTTAATTCATAATTTTAATGCAAGGACAAATTAAAATTGGAATATTTTGGATTCTATTTCTATCATTTCTTGTTGCTATTTTCAATACTCCCTCTCAACAAGAAAGGAATTCAACTCGATCCTCATCATGAACCTTTGGAATGTTATGCATGCAACACTTCTCTCTAGTGTTGTTGCTCCAACAACTCCAAAAACAAAAACAAAAAACATCCAACTTGAATCAATATGATGCATCTATCATCTAAGTCTCTAACTGCTATTGCCTCTGTCAACTAAAAATTTTGCGCTTCTGCTGATTTTGCCTTTCTGCATTGGTATCTATCCTTTTCTAAGCTCTTTAGTATCTGACTGCTCTAGCCTATGTCACTTTGATCTCTGATTGCATCAATCCCACTAATTCCTCCCGATTTTATGTACTTTGGGCTCAAGTAGCAAGGTACGATCCATGAGATAAGACCTCTCAATGGGCCCTACTCAATTTCAACCTTCTTGGGACTATCACTCCACATCGCCCCACCTCACACCTGGAGGTATGGCTGCATGTGATCCCTCTGCCCACTTTTCCATCTGTGGCTCCTCCACAATTGTCTAAGACTTCTTCTAGGACTGCATGTTGAGAGGTAATTTACTCTCCCTCTCAACCACCAAGTCTCTAACATTTGCCCTTGCTCCTCAAGGCTTTGCTTGCATCTTGAACCTCAAGAGAATACAGGTTCTTAACTCGTGAACCGATTTGTTTCACCTGTCTCGTGGTGACGTGTCTAAGGAACACCTTTCCTTTACTGAAGAAAACATCGTAGCCTTTGTTCTCCAACATCGTGACCGATACCAATTTCTTCTTTAGTCCAGGCACATACTTCACATCTGTCAAGGTGATAGGAGCTCCATGCTTCCTCTGAAAAGAAACAGTGCCCACTCCTAAAACACTATACCTTTCGTCGTCACCCATCTCTATGTGCATCTTGAGGTCTTTCTCCTCCAAGGAACTAAATAAAATTTTATCGTCGGTCATGTGTGTAGAATTTCTCACTATAGATCAACAAATTATGCAATATACTAAATAAAAATACTAGATCTACTTCTACAACAAACTTGCGGAAGCTTAATCGATTTTGAGCATGATCAAATGGAACATATATAACTAAGAATGAGAAAGCAATCACACATGAACACAGAAGAATACTTTGGGGAAAGCCTCAATGAAAAACCATGATCTCTGTAATATCATACAAGTGGAAATATCTCAGGATTACACAAAGCTTTAGCTCACAAGCTATCCAACTCTCAGTACAATCCCTCACTGCTGCTCATAGATAGAATAGACAACACATATGCATTCCTTCAGTCCTCCAAGCCTCCTATTTCCTTGCGCAGTTTCTCCTGGGTCCTCCAGCTGCAACCTATGTGATTCTCACCTCACACACAACACTGACCTCTGAACTAACTGCGCAATCCTGAAGGAGATAATTCCTTCTGCATGGATGAGTTTCCTTTATAGGAAAAATCCTCCAACTGATAATACAATGTCCCTGTCTTTAATTTCAACTGGGTCTTTCTCTAAACTGACATGCATGAGTTATTTATGAGAGAATATTCAGTTATTTGGAGAACACTAGTTGCATGCATGCATGCATTAACTGACTGAACTCACAATTAGTTCCTCCAATTTTTTGGAACTAATTTAACTGGACATAACTCAGTTAACTGAGCTAACTAATTACAACTCATCCTTATCTCCTTAGTTAAGGGATAACTTCCTCAATCAAATGGATAACTATTGCATGTCTTCACAAAGACTTCATGTTTGATTTTCTCCAACTAATTAACTCAGGATGAATTAATTAATTATTTTTCAAACAGCCGGTGAGATTAAATTCGAATTTTAATTCTCCATTTTAATTCAAGGACAAATTAAAATTGGAATCTATCCTGAATTGCTATTTATAGCATTTCTATTTTTAGATATTTCCATTAGAGTTGGAGTATATCCTAAAATGCTATTCATAGAAATGCTATTTTTAGCATTTCTTGTTTTTATTTTCAACACTCCCTCTCAAGAAGAAAGACATTCAACTCGAACCTGAACCTAAACCTTTGGAATGTTCTGCATGCAACACTTCTCTCAAGTGTTGTTGCTCTAGCAACTCATAAACAAAAAATATCCAACCTGAATCAGAATGATGCCTCTGTCATCAAAGTCTCTGACTGCTATTGCCTCCGTCGACTGAAAACTTTGCACCTTTGTGCCCTTCAGTATCTGACTACTCTAGCCTTTGTCACTTTGATCTCTGATTGCATCAACCACACTGATTCCTCCTATTGCTGGTCCTATCTCCCAGCGCCGCACCCGCACTACACCTCCTCTCATCATGTTGCATCGTGCTGCCCAACATTGCACTGCAACTCAATTACTGAGAAGTAAATAAATGATCTCCCAACTGACCTCCCTATTGGGCTAGAAACACCCGCTGATGTTGAAGCCCCCTCTGCCACTCCATTTGCATCTGTCTCTACCCACTCAGCCAATCCTACTACACCTTGTCGGGGCTCCCATAGCAAGGTCTAATCAAAGAGGTTGGGTACCTCAAGGATCCTGCCCCTATTTCAACCTTCATGGGATTATCACTTCACATCGCCCCACCTCACACATGGAGGTATGGCTACATGTGATCCCTCCATTGACTTGGATCGAAATTTCCCCCTACTGGAGGTCTCTACATGAATGGATGCCTCCACTCAGTCTCCTCTCGACTTCTCTGGTTGTGGCTTCTCCACAACCTCTTGAAGCTGCTTCACTAATTTTGGCTCCTCCACAATTGTTTGAGACTTCTTCTGGCGTTGCATGTTGAGAGGTAATGTACTCTCCCTCTCAACCACCAAGTCTCCAACATTTGCCTTGTTCCTCAAGGCTTTTCATGCATCTTGTACCTCAAGTGCATATAGGTTCTTGGCTAGCACACCAATTTGTTTCATCTTTCTTGCCGTCACGAAATTTTCTGGAAAAAGAGTTGATTTTAAATTAGCGATATCTCCCTCATCCGAACTCCAATTCAGCCGAATTTTTTTTTGAATTTGGATATTTTTTCGCAAGGAATCTAGATCTGCTATTTGTTTCTAAAATTTTGTACAAAAATATTCAGATCTTCTCTACAAACTCGAGGCCCAATTTTTTGTTTCTTACTTCTAATTCTCTTCTTCGTATACTATTCACTGCTTTGATCACCTTTGCTCTGATACCATGTATAATTTCTCACTGTAAATCAACGGATTATGTAATATACTAAAGCAAAATACTAGATCTACTTCTACAACAAACTTGCGGAAGATTAATCGATTTTGAGCAAGATCAAATAAAACACATATAACTGAGAATAAGAAAGCAATCACACACGAACACAGAAGAATACTCTGGGGAAGGCCTCAATTAAAAAGCCCGATCTCTATAATATCATACAAGTGGAAATATTTCAAGATTACACAAAGCTTTAGCTCACAAGCTATCCATCTCTCAGTACAATCCCTCACTGCTGCTCATAGACAGAATAGACAACACATATGCCTTCCTTCAGTCCTCTAAGCCTCCTATTTCCTTGCGCAGTTTCTCCTGGGTCCTCCAGCTGCAACCTATGTGATTCTCACCTCACACACAACACTGATCTCTGAACTAACTGCATAATCCTACAGGAGATAATTCTTTCTGCATGGATGAGTTTCCTTTATGGGAAAAATCCTCCAACTAATAGTACAATGTCCCTATCTTTAATCTCAATTGGGTCTTTCTCCGAATTGACATGCATGAGTTATTTATGAGAGAATATTCAGTTATCTGGAGAACACTAGTTGCATGCATGCATGCATTAACTGACTGAACTCACAATTAGTTCCTCCAACTGTTTGGAACTAATTTAACTGGACATAACTCAGTTAACTGAGCTAACTAATTACAACTCAAATACAACTCATCCTTATCTCCTTAATTAAGGAATAACTCCCTCAATCAAAGGGATAACTGTTGCATGTCTTCACAGAGAATTCATGTTTGGTTTTCTCCAACTAATTAATTCAAGATGAATTAATTAATCTTTTTCGAACAGTTGGTGAGACTAAATTCAAATTTTAATTCTCAATTTTAATTCAAGGACAAATTAAAATTGGAATCTATTCTAAAATGCTATTTATAGCAATGCTATTTTTAGCATTTTTATTTTTTTTCTATTTCCAACAGAGTTGGAGTATATCCTAAAATGCTATTTATAGCAATGCTATTTTTAGCATTTCTTATTGCTATTTTCAACAATGTGGAATGAGGCTCCACTGTTAAGATACCAACCACAACCCATCATCGATGACACTATGCATGCAATGAAAGTAAAGTCCATTTTGAACTGAGAGGCTAATGCCTCACCTTCCAATCCTTCCGAGGATCCCTTCTTGGACTTCTTCGATGGGCAATTAGTCACATAATGTCCCATATTGTGACAATTAAAGCATCTCACTTTAGACTTGTCACCCTTCTTCCCTCCATGAGAAGAATTCGATTTGGAATGGGAATCCTTCCCCTTCCCTTTTTTTGCCTTACTCGTTAAGGCCAAATTTTCTTCATCATCATCCTTGGATGAGTAACCATCTCGAATGCTCCTCCTGATCTCCTCCTGCATCAAATCCGACCACAGTCGTTCCCAATTTGATAGTTTCTCCCTTCCATTCAGAAAGTCCTAGTAGCTATTCCAGCTCTTTGGAAGGCCAATGAGAGTGAGGCTCACCATATCATCATCAACAGTAGTTATTCCCACACTGCTAACCTCATCTCTACAAGTGGTGAGCTTGTTCAGATATGTGGAAATAGTATCACTGTTCTCCATCTTGATTCTTTGAAGCTTATCCTTGAGCGCCAATTTCCTCCAGTCGCTATTGTTCTAGTAGAGGTCCTTCAATGTCTTCCACATTGAATATGGAGTATCCTTCCCATGGATACTCGAGATAATATGGTCTCGCACTCCCTTAAGGATGATTCGTCTTGCCCTCGCCACACACTTCTTCCACTTAGCCAACTCTTGTGCATTAGTTGAACCTGGCTTTGGGATTTCTTGATCAATGAAATCCTTCAAGCCATTGTCTTCTAATACATCCTCCATGTGATCTTTCCATGCTATGTAATTCGAGCTACCTTCCAAGGTATACTCGAGTCTCAAGCCATAGAACACCATTAGCCAACCTTGAAGTATGATAAGAATTCGATTTTGCACTTGCCACCCCATACTTCAAACTTCGAATTCTCTTCTCTGTATACTATCATAGCTCTGATAAACTTGGCTCCCATACCATGTAGAAATTTCTCTATAGATCAGCTAGCTCTGATACCATGTAGAAATTCTGCAAATTCTCTACAAATCTCGCTCTGATACCATGTAGAAAATTTGACTGTAGTTTAACTTGATAATTTAATGTACCAAAGAAAAATACTATAACCTACTTCTACTATCAATTTGCATTGCGGAAAGATTCGAGCTGAACACATATAACCAGAAGAAGAATAATCAATGCACATGAAACATAGAAAATACTCAGGGGAAAGCCTCAACTAAAAACCACACTATCTGTATTATCATACAAGGTGGAAATATACTAGAATTATATAAAGCCTTAGCTCTCACAGCTAGCCAGCTATCAGTACAATCCTCCTGGATGCTCACAGGCAATCAAAGCTTCTCACAAGCCTTATCCTCTGCCCTCCAAGCTCCTATTTCCTTACACTGTTCCTTTGGAATGATCTTCTCCAACCAAGTGGAAAACTGATCTCACACCCTATATGAACTGCGTAATCCTCAAGGAACCTTACCTTGACTACATGCATTAGTTTCCTTTATCGGAAAACACGTGCCACTGATAGTACATTGTTCTTGTATTTAATCTCAACTAGGTCTTTCTCAGAATAGACATGCATGAATTTTTGATGAGGGAATCTTCAGTTAACTGGAGTACACTTGTTGAGTGCATGCATGCATCAACTCACTGTCAACTCTCTATTAGTGTTTAATTGGACTTAACTCAGTAAACTGAGTCAACTAATTACAACTCAAATATAACTCAATATTATCTCCTTAATTTAAGGCTTATCTCCTTAATTTAAGGGATAACTCTTGCATGACTTCAGAAAGACTTCTAACTTGAATTTCTCCAACTAATTAATCCGTAATGAATTAATTAATTAATTCCAAGTAGCTGGTGAGACTAAATTCGATTTTAATTCACAATTTTAATTCAAGGACAAATTAAAATTGGAATATTTTGGATTCTATTTCTATCATTTCTTGTTTCTATTTTCAACAAATGGAAGGCATCAAATACTATTGGAAAAGGTTTTCGTCTTTCAAATATTTTCACACATAAATCAAAATCTTTAATCCAAAGTTTTAGTTCCATATTCAATGAAACACGTTTTCTAGACTTATCAAACAATTATAACACTTTTCTTTAATGAATCAAAGTTTTTGAGGTCTTATTTGGCCTCTTCGCGAGACACAATTCCACATATATTAGATTAAAGCATAACTTGTACCACATATTGATTAATAAATTTTCACAACTGAAGTGATGCTAGATCCAAAACTAGCATTACTTCCCAAAACATTAAATGTTTACTCGGTTAGAGCATGTATAGTCCATAGTCGATAACCCTTCTCATTGCTCTTGAGTTTCCATCTATTGCTATGCAAAATCCAATGTTTCATTTGTTTCCATTTTCTACTCTTTCCGAGAGACTATTTTTTCCAAGATACCCTTATGCTAGAAATGTCCTTTGTTATTTTAGTTCTCCACTATTCCCTCTACCACATCATTAGTAGGAATTACTTTTGGCAGTTCTAATCCCTAATTGAAACAATATATATATATATATATATATATATATATATATATATATATATATATATATATATATATATATATAAATGGGTGCTTTGGGTTTTGTTTCACGTAGGGAGATTTTGTGCTTATTATAGATAGATCATGCTTTAAAGCTCCCAATGCTTCACTCCTTTACATTCGTCTTTAGGGGCTACTCCCAATGCTTCGCTCCTTTACATCCTTCACTAGGGATATATTAAAAAGACTCAATGGATGAATGACTAATGCTTTTTTCAAGTGCTCATTCACCCCAATGTTTCATTGTTTTTTTGTCCTTCACCAAGTTTGTATCGACGAGATTCCATTGATTGAGGCTTAGTGTTTTTTTCAAATAATTATTTCCCAAATGATTAATTTCTTGATGTCCTTCATTGTGGTTGTATTAGAAAGATTTAAAGGCTAGAGTTTGAGCAATTTGGATAAGTGTTTTAGGGAACGACGAGGTGTTATAAAATAATGCTACTTTAAAAGAACACCCAATTTTCTAAGACAAGTTTTTCCTTGAACTAGTTGGCCCTTTGAAAGTGAATGGTGTACTTGCGAACCTCTTATTTTCCATCATTTTGAGAGCCAGAACAGAGATTTGCCACTTGAGTGATTTGCCATCAAGTACAACACCTGTGCCATAGCGCCAAACCTGAATCATAATGCCAACAGATTGAACACCAATCTATTATACTTCCAACTTTTTAGCACTAGGCTACAAAATTCATTTCAATTTAAAAAATACATGTGAATTGTTCATGATCATTGATTATAGCTTGGAAAACATATCACATGAAGACAATTTTTTTAGTTTTTATTATTGAATTATTAAATTCTATGTACACAACGACACTAATTAGTTTAAATATTCACTATGTTTAACGTTGATTCCTATCATTATTTAACCATTTTTTTCTTACCTAGAATAGATGGTACATGAACTAAAACTAAACTTTGTGCCAAGATGACATACTTCCTATGTTATTATTAGTCCCTACGTGAAGGCATCAATGACTATTGGAAAAGGTTTTCATTTTTCAAATATTTTCACGCAATGTAAATCAAAATCTTTAATCCAAAATTTTAGTCCCATATTCAATGAAACACTTTTTCTAGACTTATCAAACAATTACAACACTTTTGTTTAACCAATCAAAATTTTTGAGGCCTTATCTGGCCTCTTCTCGAGGCACAACTCCAAATATATTAGATGAAAGCATAACTTGTACCACATATTGATTAATAACTTTTCACAACTAAAGTGATGCTAGATCTAAATCTGGCATTACTTCACAAAACATTAAATGTTTACTCGGTTAGAGCATGTATAGTCCATGGTCAATAACCCTTCTCGTTTCTCTTGAGTTTCCATCTATTGCTATGAAAAATTCAATGTCTCATTTGTTTCCCTTTTCTACTCTTTCCATGGTCCCTTTATGCTAGAAATGTCCTTCGCTACTTTTGTTCTCCACTACTCCCTCTACCACATCATTAGTAGCAATTACTTTTGGCAATTCCTATCCCTAATTGAAACAAGACCTATAATCTACATAAATGGTTGCTTTGAGTTTCATTTCACCTAGGGCGCTTCCTGCTTGTTCTAAATAGACCATGCTTTAAAGTCCAATGCTTCCCTCCTTTAGATTCATCATTAGGGGCTACTCCCAATGATTTTCTCCTTTACATCCTTCATTAGGGCTATATCGACAAGACTCAATGGAAGAATGATTAATGTTTTTTTCAAGTGCTCATTCACCCCAATGCTTCATTGTTTTTTTCCTTGACCAGGGTTGTATCAACGAGATTCCATTGATTGAGGCTTAGTGTTTTTTTCAAATAATTTTTCGCCCAATGCTTGATTGCTTGATGTCCTTCGTTATGGTTGTATGGGCAAGATTTAAAGGCTAGAGTTTGAGCAATTTGGATAAGTGTTTTGGGGAAGGATGGGGGTATAGTTATGGTTATGGGAAGGAATCAAGTAACAAAATTTATCCAACTTGCATTTGATAGTGAGGGAATGATTAAAAGCTAGATCTAGGGAGGTGTTCTCAAATAATGCTACTTTAAAAGAACACCCAATTTTCTAAGACAAGTTATTCCTTGAACTAGTTGGCCCTTTGAAAGTGCAGTCAACAAGGCCTCATCAAATAAAAACCATGTTTTCCTTTAGGTATTGAATTTTGTTTTTAAGGAAGAGTTGCTCGGAAGGCTAACTGAAAATTCTCAAGGAGAGGGAAAAAGGGGTTATGAAGAAGTAAGAATGCTAGACAAGAAAAACATCAGTAAATTTTTTTCTTGAATTTTTCATGAAGGGTGCAAATACTAGAAATCCAATTAAAAGGCTTGGATGATACATAAACTACCCACTTTTCTTGATAGATCATGCTTGCATTGAAAGGAAAGGTAATTCTTGACAACATTGATGTCATCCAAACCCTTTAGCCATAAAGCAAGGTGATGGTGTAGGCAATAAGCAAAGGAAGTGTGCAGGCTTTACTCGAAACCTATGCTCTAGAAAGGACTCATGTGTTGACAAGGCTGCTCATTGCAAGATTTATGGTCACTAGGAAAAGGAGATAGTGCAATAACTGAGAAAAGGAAAAATGGGAAACAACAATATGATTTTCTATAATTTTCCCATACTTTCCACCAATAGATGACACTGTGTGGAAAACCAAATCAACTAAGGAGTTTCATTGACGATAGGTAGCTAAAGAAATAATCGAATGGATTCTGGATGAAGAGACACCATAAATAAAAGGAGAAGAAATGGAGAAAGGATTCAAATTGAAAAGAAGGGCATAAGTTTCAAGAGTTTGGAGAAGTGTATCAAAGGGCACTATTACAAAATAGAGATGTGTTAGATGGACTTACACAAGCAAAGCAAATGAAGAAAGAGACCAATGTCCAATATGACAATATTGGCTTCTCGCTCACAGGGAGGTTCTTCCTAACATGTAAAAATGTTCTAATAAGATGGGGCTTTTCCCTCACATTTTGCGAGATCTTTTACACAATATGTGTTTCTTTAAGGTACAATATATGTATGCTATGTTTGAGTAGATACACTTGTGTTTTTTCTTTTTTCCATGAGTTTTGAATATCGCTGTTAAAAAAGCACAAGAACAAGAATCAAGCATACTATCAATAAATAAAACGAGTATTTGTTGCAATAATCAAACATCAGAATATTCAAGGAAGATTACACTTCAATTTTATATGATGTTGGAAATGGGAGCCTTTCATTGATATTTCGATCTAATCATACATTGATGAAATGGTAGATGTTGTGTGATTCACAAGCTTTGATTCAGTTTAATTACCTTATTCTTTTCATGGGATGCTATTTCTCTTTATACATATGGTAATGATGTTTTTTGGATCATGCAATGTATATTTTGGTAATATAATAGAGATGACTACAATAATATAAAAAAAACCCTTTAATCAATGTAAAATAATTATGAATAAAAAATATTCTTTATTCTACAACATAGAATTAACGAATTCTACCTAAATCTTTCTTATATATCCATTTTTTTTTTGGGTATATATGCTATCTTATTTTTTTCTTTTTCCTCATGCATGAACTAATTTAGTTTATAAGAGTTGGTTATTAATGTTGGCTTAATTAATCGAAGTTAGAATTGAAAATTAATTTGTTAAAACGTATGCATTTGGCATATAATGCAATGCATACGGGGTATTTTAGAACACATTTAAAAATATATATATATATATATATATATATGGGGTCACTTTCTGCATAGCAAAATTAATTCTAAACAACAAAATACGTCCAAACAAGTACGTACCCCGGGGACGTCAAATTACAAGCCATTTTTGACATTCTGTATCTATTCATGGAAAGTGTAAATGGATATGCTCACCCTCTACAATTCCACTTTACGTTCATTGGACTCCTCGTCACCCGAAAGAAGCTTCCCATCAATTTCGTGCTCTTTATTCCCTGACTCAAGAGTGTTCCGCATATTCCCTGATGAACCACGTCACCAATAAATTATTTTCACCTTTGCGCCTATATTTTTCTCTTGGCTTCTTGTATTAAACATAAATCTTTCCGAACACAACGCTGTTTAAAAGCGAACACGTGTACTACTACGCATAAATCTTTCGGAACACAACGCTATTTAAAAGCGAACACGTGTACTACTACGCATAAATCCTTAGGTACTCAACGCGGTTTCCTCTCTCTATATATATGTTGCTCTGCAGCTAACACTCTTATACTCATCAGTGAGTACAAGCACTTTTATGCGTCCTGAGTACAAACCCTCTAGGCTTCACATTCCCCCGTTTTAAAGACTTCGAGCTTCTCAAGCACTTCCTGAGTTCGACTCCGGAATACTAGAGCAACAAACCGACATGGCTAAACCCTCGCAAAACCAGAACGCCCAAAACAGACGCCAAAATTGCTCACTGAAGTCGCGGCAGTTTAAAGGAATTCGAATGAGAAAATGGGGGAAATGGGTGTCGGAAATACGAATGCCCAATTGCACAGGCAGAATTTGGCTCGGCTCCTATGACACCCCGGAAAAGGCTGCCCGCGCCTATGATTTTGCGGCGTATTCCCTGAGAGGATCAAAAGCCAAACTCAATTTTCCCCTGTCTCCGCCGGAAATCCCCTGCGCCTCTTCTTTATCGCCGCCGCAATTTCAAGTCTCTGCCGCCAAATTCGCCGCAGAAGAATTGCAGCTGCCTTCTGAAGCAGCATTTTCATCGTCCTGTTCGGAAACGGGATCGGAATCGGAATGCAGCAATGACAGCCAGGAGATTTGGACGGAAAAAAGCCCGAGATTTTGGGATTGGGTACTTCTTGAATGTCTGGAGAGCGGCAAGTCTCCGAATTTAAATGAATTCCCGCCGTTGGATGAGTCTATGGAGTACTTTGGGGTGAAGTTGTAGCTGAGGGAAGGCGATTCATTTTCAAATTCTTTTCGGCCGCGTGAGAGAGCCGAGGTTTAATTGTTGTTCGAGACATTTATGACACTGGTCATGAATGCTCCTCACGTTGAGGACATTACCTGCCAACTCAAAATGAGGGTCACATCTTCATTATTATTTATCTGTACACAATCAAATTTAAATAAAAAATATGGAAACAAAATGATAAATTACAATGCATTTTGAATTGCATTCCCAGGCAGAGTTTCATGGGGCTTTGATTTGGTATGATCTTTTGGTTATGGCCCTAAATTAGTCCAAACTTACATGATTGATTAGAGAAAATTTAAGGATATTAAGGAGATATTAAGGACAGAAAGTGCATTGGTCAAAGAATAAAACTTCTCACTATCATCTATATAAAAACTAAGATACTTTTACCATCAGTCCTGTAAAAAGATACATTGAGCTAATTAATCAAACTAACAGTGCTGTACCTGGATACAGAGATACATTAATTATTTGATTCTTTCTTCAAAAGATTTTCTTAGCAGCTCCTCATCTGCAGAATTCAAGCAGATTCTCAATTATATTAATACGCTAATACTAGGAGAGAAATGAATACTGAAACTGGTATTTAGAATAGGAATGAATAATGAAATTAATATTGGGAATTGATTTGGATTTTGACCTTCTACTCTCAAAGCTAACAGTTCGAGTGAATTATAAAATTAATTTCACTCAAAAATCAGGGGTTCGTAACTCGACCATGTGATTCTGGTCGTATCGAAAGGCCGCATGAAAGTGGGTAGCGGCAAAACAAACAAGCTACAACATTAAGAGGGTTTAAAAACCTATATCATCCCAACGATCATTACAACGAACCCAGATTGATAGTTGCATCCACCAGTATTTTGTTCTTCTCACCTTGATTTTTTTTTTTCTTTTTCATCCGAAAATTTGAAAAAATTAAATGTTAATTTTCACCCGAAAAATTGAAAAAATTAAAAGATAAACACAAAGACAATTAACACGGATGGAGCAACGTGCTTGAGTTCTCGTTAGAAGATGGCGATGATAACAAGGAAACTGCGGAATTTTATTTCTACACAAACTAGATTTTGAATTCAGCCTCACAAATCTCAGCAAGTTTAAATTTGGATTCATGGATTGACAATGGTTTAATAATGATTTTTTATATCATTTTCTGTTAAAATTAACCTTGATTTGGGAATGATAATGTACAACTCATGGTTTCAGGTACATGGTTTTGTGATCCCTGGTTTTATGTGAGTTGTATCTGGTTGGAATGAAGATTATAAATAAATTTATTTATTTCTATTGTAAGTGGGCCAAACACCAAAATGCCAAGAGTGGAGTAAAATCTCCTGGGTCAGTGTGATGGGCCAAGGGTTGAGCAAGATCTGTATAGGACCAAAGGTTGAGAGGGGTTCCCAACAAACTTGATCAAGATTTTGCTATAATCTATTAGACTGGATTTTTCCCCGGAATTAAATAATTCTTGGTGTTCTAAGTGTGTGATTACTTTTATTTTCTGGATTTTCCCAAAATAATTCTTAATATTCTTATGTGTGATTACTTCTATTTTTGTTCGTGGTTAATGTTTAATTTACCTTACCTTTTAATACATAACATCCTCTTGCAAAATGGCACGGGGTAGGCATCTCATAAAATTATGAAGAACCTCGAGCCCACATTCATTGGACGAACAACACGTTGTGGGTACTTTCTCCATAAAATTATGAAGAACCTCGAGCCCACATTCATTGGACGAACAACACGTTGTGGGTACTTTCTCCAGTGAACGGGGGACAATGCTGAATATAATGTGAGTCCATCATAGGATGTACAGTTTTTAAGATCAAAATAATACAAAATACAGTGAACGGGGGACAACGCTGAATATAATATGAGTCCATCATAGCATGTACAGTGTTTAAGATCAAAATAATACAAAGGACAACGCTGAATATAATATGAGTCCATCATAGCATGTACAATGTTTAAGATCAAAATAATACAAAATACAGATTGAACCATAGGGCTAAACCATGGATTAAAAAATCATGCATACCTTTTCCTGATGACCATGGTTGTCAACACATCTGGCCATTGAATTAAAAATACAGCATATCAAACGCAGTTAACATGATGTTTATTACGCTAAAAACAAATTCTCAAGTTATAGAATGCTAAAATGGCTAAAACTAAAGCTATAAATGGTACTTGAACAAAGTACTGAAATTCTCAAGTTATAGAATGCTGAAATTGCTAAAACTAAAGCTATAAATGGCACTTGAACAAAGTACTGAAATTCTCAAACTATAGAATGCTGAAATTGCTAAAACTAAAGCTATAAATGGCACTTGAACAAATTACTGAAATTGTTGAAACTAATGCCATAAATGGTACTTGAACAAAGTACATTAAACTCCAAGTGTCTTTTTTTTATTATTATTTAAATTATAATGAAAGATTATAGTTTTGGCCTTGGCTACTATCTTTCCTCTACTTAATCTTTCTCGTGCAAGCAATACTACAAGTTGCTTTCAATATTCAATATATTTCCATCGGTCAACAATGGCATTAAAAAAAACATGGTATAATTTGGAAGCCGACAGAAATTATAAAAATTTCAAGCAGATACACGGTTTTTTTTCGCGGCAGAAAAAGCATAATATTATTTATATAAGAAATATAAAAAAGAAGATACACGGTTTACCCCTCCAGATCTTGTGTACATATACCCAATAGTGAATCCACGACCACTGCTTGCAATTGGATTTTCAATCTGTATGATAGACCATGTATTGAGGAGTCCACATAACTTGATTAAATAAACCGGTAAACAAATTTGCAGTAATAACTTTGCATGTCAACCAGAAAAGCAAAAAAATGGCAGAATGTCAACCCACAATGATAAACTGGTAAACAAATTTGCAGTAGTACCTTTGCATATCAACCAGAAAAGCAGAGAAATGGCAGAATGTCAATCCACAACGAATGCTGAATGTATTGGAAACCATTTACAGTGAAAGGATCCACACTCCCAACACCGACCAAATTTGCAGTTTCCCGGTCCACTACGGGTGTACGACAACATTCAAGACAAGAATGTGTTCTACTAGTTTCAAAATAGAGACAAGAGACAGTGGTATGAAAGCTCAATCTTATCTCTAGTTCCAACAACTGTCACGTACAAGCAAGTATCTACGCACAAGCAGGGCAGTTCCAGCAGCAACTGATGGTGAATACTTGCGAGTTGTAGGTTACAATAAAAAAAAAATTGTTTTTGTTTGTAGGTATATCTAAACATTAATTATTTTTGTTGTAATGTGGTTAAATTAGTTTTTTGGCCAATGTTGTTGTTTAAAATCAGTTTTTGATTTAATATATAAATTTAACATTTTGAAAGATTATTGGGACATTAGAATTGTGAAGAATTAACGATTCAAATTTGTGATTCTAAAATCTCTACCAGATTTTGGGCCAAAAAATACACAGTAACATACCAAAAAACAAAACCAAATAATACATCATAAAACCCTCAAAACATATAAGTGATAGACTATGGATAAAGATAAGATATCTAAACTCCAATTTTGTTAAAATAAATAAATAAACAAACCAAACCTAATCAACAATTGGTTACTTCCCATATAGATATTATATTGTACATTTTCCCAACAAAATGGTTACTTCAACCTGATAGAGATGAATTTCAAAGAAATACTCTAAGCAACATAATTTCTTTAAGCAACATAACAGAAGAACTAATACACCATTAAGAAGAATAATGGCTCCAGATTCTAAACTCCGCTGCTCTGCAACCTGAGAGCCTCGGCTCCTTCCACGAGATCTGCAACGTGCGGGCTCTGAAACCTGCTGCCCTGTCCGCGCTCCGCGGCTCCTCTTTGCTGCGGGTCTCTCTGCAGATTCAGATCCGAGACAGCCATCTCTCTGGCTAGGGTTTGGCCATTGCTGCAAGGTTGCCCCTGTGGCGACCGACATCTGACCAGACCTCATGGAGTCACTGGGCCAACACACGGATCCGCCCCCTGATCCGTCCTTCGATGCTTTCAATCAGCTCCTGGCCGGCTTGCCTCCGAAGAAAAGAAGTGATGCATCAAAATTTGTAAAGAAACTCGATGAAATTCTTGAGATCTCTTTGCCTCCGGAGACCCCCATTCAAGTAGCATTGTCTCTGGCGGATCGCGGACTCATTGGCCAATTCACGGGACTTTGGCCCTCTCTGAAAACCACTGAGCAATGGGTCAAGAGGAACTGGGCGCCCCTGACTAATCAAAGTGTAACCTCATACTTTCTAGGGCGAGGGTATTTTCTTTTTGAATTCACCTCCAAAGAAGACAAAGACCTGATCTTTTGAAATGGGCCGTACTTCATGGGTCCTCAAGGTCTCTATCTGAACAAATGGACCCCAGACTTCGATCCGGCGGTTGATGTCCCCAAAGCTGTTCCAGTATGGGTTCACCTCCCAAATTTGCCAGTCCATTGCTGGAACTGGGATTCCTTGAAGCACATTGGCAACTCCCTCGGAAAATTCATAGACCGGGCAAGCAACAAGGACCAATACGACTGCGCCAGGATTTGTGTAGAGGTAGATCTAGAGGCGGGACTACCAAAGGCAATCAAAATCAAAGTCGGTAGCTGGTCTCACGTGCAGATCTTGGATTATGAACAGCTGCCATTCAAATGCAGGAAATGTCACGTTTATGGGCATTTTGCCAGAAACTACCCGACAAATGCAGATCCAGAGAAAGGGAACGAAGAGGGTTGGAACCAAGTCAAGCGAGCAAGAGCCAATCACAAGGGACAGAAGCAGGGTGGCCCCTCTGGCAAAGGAAATCTCCAGGTTAATGTCCAGCGCCCCCCCCCCCCCCCCACCCCTCCCAAAAAGATGCAAGAAAATAAATTTGATCCTCTAAGTCAGCCGGCAGAAGACACACCGGAGGAAGAAACCCAAAAACCAGTTTCTCCAAGTAAAAGCACTCCATCAGCTTCCCCTAAAGAAGATGAAAACCCCAAAGGCATGGCCTTAGAGGATGAGGAAGATGAGAAAGAAACTGATGAGTCAGAAGAAGAAGGAGAAATAGGAGAGTCCCAAACCTCGGTTAGAAGATCTACAAGAGGCCGTAAAACAGACAAAGAAAAAAGAGAACAACAGACCTACAAAGACAAGCTTCAGGGCAGCCAGCCAACTTTGGAAAAACTGCTAGCTTCAAAGCCCAAGATGTTGAAAAATCAGCCCCAAGGCTCCAAGGGAGCCCATTAGAAACATAAATAATGAAGGTCATCTCCTGGAATTGCAGAGGTATGGGGAGTAAAGCTAAGGAAGAAGCAATAAGAAGCTTAATAAGAACAAAAGCTCCAGACATACTTCTAGTCCAGGAGACCAAGCTGGAAGATAAAATCTTCCTGCAAGCAAGCAAAAACTTGTGGCCCAAAAGTGAAGCAATAGAAATCTCTGCCAGGGGTGCCTCGGGAGGGATTGGTACACTATGGAACTCCAACAAATACGCAGTCATATTTGAAGCGAGCAACACTCACCGGTTGCTGCTAAAAATGCAAAATCTGGACACAAAGGATACCTTCAGTCTTTTCAATGTATACTCTCCAGTTAACATCCGGGAGAAAAAGGATTGCTGGGACACTATAAGACGACAGGCATACTTGACAAACCTGGAAAATACAATCATTGCTGGAGATCTCAATCTCACTCTTCATTCAACTGAAAAAAGGGGAGGAAGTGCAGTCCGAGATCCCGCAAGAGAATGGGCGGAGGATCTTTTGCAAGAATGGGACTTACTGGACATCAAGCCCTCATCCGTAAGTTTTCTTGGTCTAATAAAAGAGTCGGTCCTGGACATATTGCCACTAGGCTAGATAGATTTTGCATTCAAAGCTCTTTCCTGTTACTTGGATTAGAACCCAGAATGCACATCCTAGCTAGCAACATCTCGGACCATAAGCCTGTAAAATTAGAGCTCCTTGCCCATCTAGACCTGGGACCTATCCCCTTTCGGTTTAGTCCCCTTTTGGCCAAGGAGCCTCTTTTCATGCAAACAGTCAAAGATTGTTGGAGCTAGCCTGTCAAAGGTTCACCCTTCTTCATCTGGGAGGAAAAACTCATAAGGGTAAAAAAAGTTCTCAAAAGCTGGGCCAAAACCCTGTCCAACCCTACATCAGAAAGGAAAGCCACCAAAGACTCTCTTGTCTCTCACCAATCCCACATGGAGAGCGCTATTGTTACAGAGGAGATGATAGTTCAAGAAACTCAGCTGCAACAGAGATATCATAAGGCCTGCTTAGCTGAAGAAGAATATTGGAGAATAAAGTCGTGAAATCTGTGGCTCAAAGCAGGGGATAGGAACACGGGTTTCTTTCACAAGCAGGCCCAGTCCAGGAAATGCTTCAACGCCATCTCTGAGATCAAGGAAGATAATGACACGCACAAGGAATTTGCAAACATCAAGAAAGCAGCCTTCTCTCATTTCCAAAACTTGTACAGTGAGGATCAGGGGACTCTTCACCACCAAGAGCTGCTAGACATCATCCCTCAAGTTATCTCTCCCCGTATGAACGGGATTCTAGAGGCCAAAATTACTAAAGAGGAAGTTAAAAAGGCTCTCTTTGACATGGACCCGGACAAGGCCCCGGGGCCAGATGGCTTCTCTGCCCGGTTCCTCCAAATCTATTGGACGATTGTTGAAAAGGACCTTCTTAAAATGATACAAAAGTCACAAAATACTCAGAAAATAGGAGGCAGCACAAATTCCGCCTTCTTAGCCCTCATTCCAAAGGAAAAAGGCACCAACAACTTCAGCAGATTCCGCCCGATTTCATTATGCAACACTGGGTACAAACTAATCACCAAAGTCATTGCTAATAGGCTGAAGCCCATTCTGCCCAAAATAATCCCGGAAAATCAAGGAGGCTTCATCCAGGGTAGGCAGATCGTGGACAACTTCACGCTCGTCCAAGAGGCTATACATTCAATTCTTCTTCGAAAAGAACAAGGTATGGTGATCAAACTTGATTTAGAAAATTCCTTTGACCAAGTAAATCATAGTTTTCTATTAAAAATCATGTGCAAATTTGGTTTTGGAGCAAACTTCATAAAATGGATCCGGGCATGCATCTCAGAGCCATGGATTGCCCCACTTGTAAATGGAAGAGCCACTGAATTTTTCAAAGCCTCGAGAGGACTTAGGCAGGGGTGTCCCCTCTCCCCCCTGCTATTTGTCATCCAAGCCTGAGTACTCAGCTTTTTGCTAGATAAAAAGATGCAAGACCAAGAAATCAATGGACTGTGTATAGGAAGAAGGGTTAAGAACTTAAACCACGCCCTATTCACGGATGATACCCTCCTATTAGACACAGCCTCTCTTTCCTCTGCCTTCAAATTTAAAATTGTGCTGGACAAATTCAGTGAGGCTTCAGGCAGCATGGTAAATAAGAAGAAATGTCATATTTTCAGTTGGAACACTACGCCCAGAACTCTATCAGCTATTTCAAGATGCTTGGGATTCGCAGCCTCCTCTACATGGACTTCATTCAAATACTTGGGCCTCCCTGTTTTCCATAAGAAACACTCAGTTAAAGATTGGCTTCCTCAGCTTGAGAAATTCAAATCCAAAATTCAAGCCTGGGGCTTTTCCTGGCTCAACGCTGCTAGCAAAGCGGTCTTAATAAAATCTGTGCTCTTCAGTCTTCCTCTGTTTCAATTCACTGGGATCCTTGCTCCGACATCCATATTAAAAAAGATGGAAGAATTCATACGCAGATTCTTCTGGAAAGGAGGAAAACAGAATGAAAAAAAAAAATCCCCTTATCAATTGGGAAACCATTTCCAAGCCTCAACGAGAGGGCGGGCTAAACTTCAACAATCTCAGTCAGCAAAATGTAGCTATGGCAGCCAAGGTTGTCTAGAGGATCATCGCGCCCAAGCCAAGCTGGGCCCAACTGGCTCTCTGGAAAAAGTATTTCAGAGGCCCACACACTCGCTGCCTAGAAAACGTGGCTCAGCTGCCTAACTCATCCTTCCTCAAATTGTATGCAAAAGCGACTTCCTTGATCAAAGAGCACTCATTTTGGATCCCAGGAAACGGGAAAAAAATCAACATATGGACTGATAGAATTATGAACAGAGATCCAATTAAAGACAGAGTCTCCCTTAATGATTTGCGTTGTTGGATGAACAGAGAAGGAATGAGCTCGTTGTGGGACATTTCCCAATGGAGCGATTTCATATGGGCAGGCTGGAAAAACATCGAAATTCCAGATCAGCAGTGAAGTGATTGGAACGCTCTGTTGGATCTTCTTCATGGCCTGGCTCCCACACATATGAAGAAAAAAGATATGAAAGGATGGGGGCTGAAGGAAGGTGGATATGTTGTTTCTAAAGGCTACTCCAAGCTGATCAAGAAGCCTCACGTCCCCCCTGACCCAGCACCTTGGCAGGGTCTGGCATGTCCCATCTTTGCCCAAGATCGACTTCTTCGCTTGGACTCTCTACCATGGAAGAATTTTAACTTATGAATCTTTGCAAAGGAAAGGATTTCATGGCCCCTCCAAATGCCCGTTGTGCATAGAAAACGCAGAAACAACATTGCACTTAATGCTTGAGTGAAAATTTTCCATACAGATCTAGACCTCTTTTATCAGCAATTTCGATCCCAGATTTCCTCTGCCTAGAACTATGGTAGATCTCTTCTCAAATTGGACAAGCAGATACCCCGGATAGCCACCCAAAAATTAGGTTATCAAAACTGCATGGGCCATTCTTCCAAAGATCATTTGTTGGAAAATATGGCTTGAACGGAACAGAAGAATTTTCAGAAATGCCAGCCTGAACCATAAGGTCTTAGAAATCAAAATCAAATGCCTCATAAAGGAGTGCTTGACAGAAATAAATGATGACTCCAATCTCAGCCAACAAGACATCGACTGGGGCTCATCCCTAGGTCTGCAATTTCATCCAGCAGTCAGAAATGTCCCCAAGCTTAAACACTGGCAAATAAGGAAGCCTGAAACTGAATTCCATGACTGGATCAAATCGCATTCTAGACACTCTCTCTTCTTTGATGGAGCAGCAAAGGGTAATCCGGGCATAGCAGGAGCAGGAGGTGTTGTGGTAAATCCGTTGGGGAAAAAATTCATTCCTTCTCTTGGAGACTTGGTCATGCCTCCAGCATACAAGCTGAGGCTTTGGCCCTCTTCCAAGGCCTAAAGATCCTCAAAGAGCTAAACATAAGGGAAGCTATTGTGATAGGCGACTCGCAGGTCCTCATAAATGCAATGATCTCCAACTCCCCAGCGTTGGACCTTAATCTAGTTAGATTGGTAACCAGAATCAAAGGCCTGGGAAAGGCTTTCCAGAAGCTGAATTATTTCCATGTACTAAGAACGCACAACGAACAGGCGGACAAGGAAGCCAACAAAGCAGTCCTACTGTTTGCCGAGGTCAAGATAAAAGACGAAGAAGAAACATGCGAACCCATTCCATAAGCTGATTTCTTTCATGCTTTTCTGTCTGCTTCTAAACCAATTTGTTTGTATGCTTTTCTGTCTGCTTCTAAACCAATTTGTTTGTATCTTTAAGTGGGGGAATATCTCTGAAATAGAAAATCTAGAATCCCTATCAAAGGAAAAGATTTCAAGATTTAGCAGCACTCGCATTTTTATCAAAGAGATGCTCCAAGACATAGAAGTCTTCAATGTAACCAGATTTATGGCTTTCAAGCCAGGATGAATATATATACACCATAACCGTTTCTGTAAAAAAAAAGACATAACAGAAGAACTATCTTTGCTAATCATCTTTAATAATATATTTCTTCTTTTCTCTTTTCTTTTAAAATGATAAATTAAGATATAAATGAAATTACTCAAAATAATATAATATATATAACTTGTTTTAAAGTGTGTTTAGCTAATATTAATAATCTATAAATTAATAAGAATATTTATTTTCAATAATATATTTTACATTTAATTTAAGAAATTTAGCTCCAGTGTATGTCTCTAGATGAGTGGGTTCAAATCTTAAGAGAAATAGTATAAGATTGCTTTTATTTGAAATAATAACAAATATATGTACAAATTGCTAATTCCATTAAGTGGGATATACTCATTCCAATTTTATATAAATATATATATTTTCAAGGTTTTGTAAAAATATAAATACATTAATATTTTTAACCAAAAAAAAAAATCATTTGAAAAGAAAATCTATTTACACACAATTTCAACCTAACTTATTATTTTCCTTTCTCAAAAAAACATCACATAAATAATTTAGACATATCATTGCAGGTTCATAAAAATACAAGTAATTTTTAACTAATCACTTTTTTTGCTAATAAAATTATTAGCTTTAATTTTTTTAGCTTCAATTCATTTATAAAAAAAAAAAAACTAATAATTAAAACACACTATATAATCTATATCACTAAAAAATGACATCACATTGTTATCATTAGAGATTACATCATTATTAGCTTTAATTTTTTTTTTAGCTCCATTCATTAAAAAAAACTAATAATTAAAACACACTATGATCTATATCACTAAAAATTGCATCACATTGTTATTGTTAGAGATTACATCACAATGTTATCAGTGCAACCTCCTGTAAAAGTTTAGCCTCTTAATTCGAACGACTCAAACTATAACTTTAATAGACTAATCTATCTAAATTTTAACAAACACATGATTTTGTAAAAAAAAGTTAAAGCTACATCTTCAATGACCCTGTAAAAATATTTTAATATTCATTTCATGAACCCAAGTAGGAGCTTAGAGCTTCAATTATCTTGTAAAATTTCAAATTATTTTTTTTTAATTTTTTTTTTTTAAATTTAATTTTAGTGTTTCTAATTTAATTTTATTATGGTATTAATAATAATACATATAATTATATATGTATTTCATATTTTTTCTTATTTTTATTTTTATTTTATTATAATATTAATAATAATACATATAGTTATATATATATATGTATTTCATATATATTTTTTAAAATATTTTTTATAATTTATTTTTTTCTAATGAGAGATTCTTTTAACATATTTTATAATGCTTTTTATAATTTATTTTTTCCCTAATATAATATGTATGGTGTATAATGAGATTATTGTAAATATTAAATTTTTGTATATATTAATTAAATTGAGATATGATGTTATGAAATCTTATGATTATTATTATAGTTTTATATTATTTTAATTTATAGCAAATATTTATATTTCACATATTTGTATATAGAAATATTATTATTTGTAATTATATGTTTATTATATAAATTTAAAAATGATGTTTTAAGGTATTATAGTTATAAATATGAATCATCATTACTTAAATTTCTTTGAATGGAATATGCATATCATGAATTTCAAGTTAGAGAAATTATTTGTAAATTTTATTAATAAAAGAAAAAATTACAATATAAAAATTTGAATTGTATCAACTTACTTATTATTATTAATTTTTATTTTATATTATTATTTTAATTAAGTCCAAATTATGTTTTATTATTATTATGTTTTGATATAATGCTTCATTTTAACATCTCATCTAATGCACCATTCCAACATCTCCCATGGTTTCAAATAAAACTCATGTTTCAACAATGCTCAGAACAACATGGTGCATATTGAATATAATATTTACAATAATATTTGTTGAACTTTATAAATCGAGCACTTGAAAGGCCTTTAGTTTTAGTTATGTAATATGTGTTGAGGCTGACAAAAGTGTTGTTGAGCAGGTATTATGGATTCTTCTATCGTCTTTTCGTGGTCACTTTTGGTAGGCATAACAACCTCGCTAGGAAATTTGTACACCATATAGTAATTTCAATTCCCTCCTTTGCATCATCTTTGTAGACCAAAGCATCTCTCAGCTTCTGTGATATAAATCCATTGATATTTTGTGTTGCTTCTTGGGCATGTGTGGTTAGTCCCATTGTTGGATTCTTTATCTCTATGGGAAGCCATTGATTAATTTAAATGCTAGCATTCTTGAGTCCAAGATTTTGATTGGTTTAACTAGCATGGAGAAGAAGCAAAGATAAAGAATCATTTTCCCACCTCTTACAAGGTTTGATCCAAGAAATCCCGCATTCTTGTGTTTCAATTGCTAGATGTGACTCTTAATTACCCACTATACTTTATTGTATAACTTGTGACATCAATGTTGACCTTTGTGAATGCATAAAAGAAAATCCTTTGAATTTTTGGAGAAAAACAAAGATGTTCCAATGAAGTTGTATGACTCCATTGATTCTCCCAAGACAGCTTTCGTTCCTATTTCTTTAATGAAACACCCAAGGATCCTTGAAATGGGATGTTTGAAAAGAATGTATTCAAGTAACCATTATCAAATTTATCGGCAAGGTAGATCTTGTGTAAATGGTGTTGATATAAGTGATGGAGGACGAGAATTTAAAAGTTCACATTAAGGAAGGATACATTCCAACCCAAAAATTCTTAGTTGGATAGAAATTGAAAAGGAAAAGCTTGGATTTTGACTGGCACTAGGCTTCCATGGATTATTTTGAGAAAAGGAAATGTTCATATTAAAAATTTGATTACCTTGACTAAAATAAGGGAAACACCCATGTATTGGATTCCCAAAATATTGGGATGGGTTTCCTCAACTGATATCCTTTCATGGGATTCTTGAATTTCTAGATGGGCATGGACCAAACCAACATCCTAGAAGAGTGGAACATATTACTCCCATGATGATGAAATAAAGAAAAAAGGATGCTACCAATTAGACCACTAAAGGACGGAAAAGTTGTATTTAGACCCGGAGGGGGGGTGGGTGCTGAATCAATATTATACAATTTTTAATAGTCTTTAGGATATTTATTTTATTATCTAACAAACCACACAACAACACCATGACTCAAATAATAGACACACAAATAAGGATACACAAAAATTTTCATGGATACCCATATGAGAGAAGTCAACAAAATTATGTCTAAATATTCTTGTAGGAACCAACTTACTATTACATTCAATTTACAAGCCCAAACCAAAATGATACACATTGTAACACATCCTCCCATATTTAGCCGCTTTTAAAAGCTTTCTTGGGTAAATGTGGGCTGAGTGTTATATGAAATGAACCGATCTCCAAGTTCCAGTTGTGGAAGTGGGGCCTACAATTGGAAACTTATTAATACCGCTAAAGGACACCAAATCACCCAAAATTTAACCAACATGCTCTTATGATTAGATCCTGAATGGAACTTCTTTTTACAAGTTTTGCCTCACAATCGCACCCTTAAAACATTATACCACACCTAGAAGACCTCCTACATGTAGTTATAACCAAATTTCTCTAGTTTTGTGCATGTGGTGGTGAGATTTGTGCCACTTTTTCAGGGCTAGCCTACAGGCCAATGCCCAAGACTCATTATAACTTTCTAGAATGAAATTTAAGATGATGAAAAGTCTAAACAATCAATTATAGGGCTAGATATTAACTAGGATATGCCAAACACATGATAACCATTTCGACAAACCTATGGTAAACATAATAGCTACAGGTCATGAATGCATATATTGTAATGATCTTCTTAACTTCATTAAATAATCATCAAAAATGATTTATGGCCTCCCAAAATAGCTGCAACAACACTTGTTAGACCATACATTGATTAATCATTAACTAAATTATGAATAAAGTACATGAACCATACCAAGAGCACATCATATAACCATGCATATAACCAACATATAACCATGATAATGGAATCCATAAAAAATTAGCCATAAGATCAACAAAATAACCAGTACATGTTCTCATTGTTCCAACCCTCTTTGTTCCCTTTCTCTGGCTCTGCATTTGTCGGGCAGTTTCTGGCAAAATGCCCATAAACATGACATTTCCTGCATTTGAATGGCAGTTGTTTCATAATTCACCCATTTGCATAAGTTGAACTTAAATTTATTATATTAAAACAAATGCAATGGGAAACGACACTAATAATAGTGCTACAATCATGTATTGTAGTGGCAAAGCCACAAATTCAACTTAGTGCATGTATAGGTAAGTTTGGATAATCACAAATTTCATAATTAATTAACGACAATTGTGTTTTTATATTAAAATATTTTTGTTAGTAAAATTTGAAAAGAAAATATCTATTTCTATTACGTTATTTTGGAATATTGTAATTGGTAAGGCTAATGGATCAATTTGTTTGTTTGAAATATATAAGTATTTTTATTTTTTCTCGTTTATATTGATGATGTAGAGTTGAGTGATGACTCTCAAAACTAAAATAATAATTTTTTTACAATTATGGAAATATGTAGAATTGAGACAACTATTAATATTTGGTAATGTAATTAATCTAGAGATGGAAACTTAAGAGGTTGTGATCAACAGGGGTTATTACAATCACGATAATCATGTTTCTATTCTAGTTAGAGAAGGAGATATCTTGGTTATCTTTTCATTTGAAAATAAATTCAATAAAAAAAAGTCCACTAATATATAATGTGATGTAATAGTTGAAAAACACATTGATGGGAGAGTGTATTGATTCCTCAAATTATACATATGAAATTAGTTAAATAATGTGATGAGATATTTATTTAAATATGTCAATGTATTCAAGGACTGCATTCTTTTTCGAGACTACTTAATATATATTTTATTTGCCTCGTGTATTCATTTTGTCATAATAACTCACTTGTGCTAAGAAAAAATCCCAAGACACAATAATGAAAATTGTTGATAGAATATCATGAAACCATTCTTGAGAACATTCCACTAACATATTTTATATGAATGGACAAAAAATGCTCACTAAACAAAAAATTGTTTGGAGTTTGAACACCAATTTATTATACTTCCCACTTTTTAGCACTAGGTTACAAAATTCATTTCAATTTTAAAAATAGATTTGAGTTGTTCATGATCATTGATTTCAACTTGGAAAACATATCACATCAAGACGTTTGTTTTAGTTTTTATTATTGAATTATTAAATTCTATGTACACAACCTCACTAATTAGTTCAAATATTCACTATGTTTAACTTTGATACTTATCATTATTTAACCATTTTGTCTTACCTAGAATAGATGGTACATGAACTAAAACTAAATTTTGTGTCAAGATGACTTACTTCATATGTTATTATTAGTCCCTATGTCAAGGCATCAATTACTATTGGAAAAAGGTTTTCATTTTTCAAATATTTTCACACATAAATGAAAATCTTTAATCCAAAATCTTAGTCCCATATTCAATGAAACACTTTTTCTAGACTTATCAAACAATTACAACACTTTTGTTTAACCAATAAAAAATTTTGAGGTCTTATTTGGCATCTTCTCGAGGCACAAATCCACATATATTAGATTAAAGCATAACTTGTACCACATATTGATTAATAAATTTTCACAACTAAAGTGAGCGGCTAGATCTAAATCTAGCATTACTTCCCAAACATTAAATGTTTACTCGGTTAGAGCATGTATAGTCCATAATTGATAACCCTTCTCATTGCTCTTGAGTTTCCATCTATTGCTATGCAAAATTCATTGTTTCATTTATTTCCCTTTTCTACTCTTTCCAAGGGACTCTTCCTTACAAGATCCCCTGATGCTAGAAATATCCTTCGCTACTTTAGTTCTCCACTACTCCCTCTCCCACATCATTAGTAGCAATTACTTTTGGTAGTTCCAATCCCTAATTGAAACAAGACCTATAATCTACATAAGGTGATGGTGTAGCCAATAAGGAAAGGTGATGGTGTAGCCAATAAGCAAAGGAAGTGTGTAGTATTTACTCAAAACGTAGGCTCTAGGAAGGACTCATGTGTTGACAAGGCTGCTTATTGCTAGATTTATGGTCACTAGGAAAAGGAGATAGTGCAATCACTAAGAAAAAGGAAAAGTGGGAAACAACAATATCATTTTCTATAATTTTTTCGTACTTTCCACCAATAGATGACATTGTGTGGAAAACCATATCAATTAAGGAGTTTCATTGACGATAGGCGGCTAAGGAAATAATCAAGTGGATTTTGGATGAAGAGACACCATAAGTAAAACGAGAAGAAATGGAGAGAGGATTCAAATTGAAAGGACGAGCATGAGTTTCAAGAGTTTGGAGAAGTGTATCAAGGGGGACTATTACACAATAGAGATGGGTTAGATGGACTTAAACAAGCAAAGCAAATAAAGAAAGAGACCAATGTCCAATATGATAATATTGGTTTCTTGCTCACAAGGAGCTTCTTCATAAAATATAAAAATGTTCTAATAAGATGGGGCTTTTCCCTCACATTTTGTTAGAGCTTTCACACAATATGTGTTTCTTTAAGGTAGAACATATGTATGCTATGTGTCACTAGATACTCATGCATTTTTTCTTTTTTTCCATGAGTTTCGCATATCATTGTTATAAAAACACAAGAACAAAAAGCAAACATACTATCATTAAATAAAACGAGGATTTGTTGCAATAATCAAACATCAGAATATTCAAGGAATATTACACTTCAATTTTATATGATATTGGAAGTGGGAGCCTTTCATTAATATTTCGATCTAATCATACATTGATGATGTTGAAGTGGTAAATGTTGTGTGATTCACAAGCTTTGATTCAATTTAATTACCTTATTCTTTTCATGGGATGCTACTTCTCTTTATGCATATGGTGATGATGTCTTTTAAATCCTGCAATATAAATTTTGATAATATAATTGAGATGGCTACAATAATACAAGAGAGACCTTTTGATCAATATAAAATAATTATAAATAGACAATATTCTTTATTCTACAGTGTAGACTTAACGAATTCTATCTAAATCTTTCTTATATGTCTAATTTATATATATATATATATGTTAAATTTTTCCCTGAACTAATTAAACATATAAATTTGTTTATAAGTGTTGGTTATTAACGTTGGCTTGATTAACCGAAGTTAGAATTGAATACTAATTTATTAAAAAGTATGTATGAGGCATATAATGCACTGCATATGGGTTATTTTAGAACACACATTTTAAAATAACAATATGGGTTATGGATAGACAATATTCTTTGTTTTACTACATAAACTTAACCAATTCTACCTAAATCTTTTTTATAGGTCCATTTTTATTTTTTTATACATGTTATCTTTTTTCTCATCGTATGAACTAATTTAACATATGGATTAGTTTATAAGTGTTAGTTATTAATGTTGGCTTCATTAATGGAGATTTGAATTGAATACTAATTTATTAAAACGTATGTATGAAGCATATAAGTATGGTCATTTTATCGCAAAATTAATTCTAAACAACAAAATACCTCCAAACAAATACGTAATGTGGGGACGTTAAATTAATTCTACTCATGGAAAGTGTATCCATCTGAGGACGTCAAATATGCTCGCCCTCTACAATTCCACTTTACTTTCATTGGACTCCTCGTCACGCGAAAGAAGCTTCCCATCAATTTCGTGCTCCTTAACCGACTCAAAAGTGTTCCGCATATTCCCTGAGGAACCACGTCACCAAATCAGATTCACCAATCAAATTATTTTCACCTTTGCGCCTATATTTTTATCTTGGCTTGTTGTACAACGCATAAATCTATGGGAACACAACGCTGTTTGAAAGCGAACACGTGTACTAGTAAGCATAAATTCTTAAGAACTCAACGCGGTTTCTCTCTCTCTATATATATGTTGCCCTGCAGCCAACACGCTTATCCTCATCAGTGAGTACATATATTCTACTATCCTAATATTGTAGATGCACCTTTATGCGTCCTGAGTTCAAACCCTCTAGGCTTCAGACTCCTGGGTTTTAAAGACTTGGAGCTTCTCAAGCACTTCCTGAGTTCGACTCCGGAATACCAGAGCAACAAACTAACATGGCTAAACCCTCGCAAAACCAGAACGCCCAAAACAGACGCCAAAATCGCTCACTGAAGTCGCGGCAGTTTAAGGGAATTCGAATGAGAAAATGGGGGAAATGGGTGTCGGAAATACGAATGCCCAATTGCACAGGCAGAATTTGGCTCGGCTCCTATGACACCCCTGAAAAGGCTGCCCGCGCCTACGATTTTGCGGCGTATTGCCTGAGAGGATCAAAAGCCAAGCTCAATTTTCCCCTGTCTCAGCCGGAAATCCCCTGCGCCTCTTCTTTATCGCCGCCCCAAATTCAAGCCTCAGCCGCCAAATTCGCCGCAGAAGAATTGCAGCTGCCTTCTGAAGGAGCATTTTCATCGTCTTGTTCGGACACGGAATCGCAATGCAGCAATGACTGCCTGGAGATTTGGACTGAAAAAAGCCCGACATTTTGGGATTGGGTACTTCTTGAATGTCTGGAGAGCGGCAAGTCTCCGAATTTAAATGAATTCCCGCCGTTGGATGAGTCTCTGGAGTACTTTGGGGTGAAGTTGTAGCTGACGGAAGGCGATTCATTTTCAAATTCTTTGAGACTAAGGTGAGAGAGCCGAGGTTTAATTGTTTGAGACATTTATGACATTGGTGGATGAATGCTCCTCACATTGAGGACATTAGCTGCCAACTCAAAATGAGGGTCACATCTTCATTATTATTTATCTGTACACAATCAAATTTAAATAAAAAATATGGAAACAAAATGATAAATTACAATGCATTTTGAGTTGCATTCCCAGGCAGAGTTTCATGGGGCTTTGATTTGGTATGATCTTTTGGTTATGCCCCTAAATTAGTCCAAAATCACATGATTGATTAGAGCAAATTTAAGGATATTAAGGAGATATTTTTTTTTTTTTTCAAGAATGAAAAAACACTTTCAATTAATTTATAAAGAGAAAGTGCATTGGTCAAAGAATAAAACTTCTCACTGTCATCTATATAAAAACTAACATACTTTTACCATCAATTCTGTAAAAAGATACATTGAGCTAATTAATCAAACTAACAGTGTTGTACCTGGATACAGAGATACATCAATTATCTGATTTTCTCTTCAAAAGATTTTCTTAGCAGCTCCTCATCTGCAGAATTCAAGCAGATTCTCAGTTATATTACTACACTTGTACCGCAGGGATATCTTTGCAACAAACCTAGCATTACTAGGAGAGAAATGAACACTGAAACTGGTATTTAAAATGGGAATAAATAATGAAATTAATATTTGGAATTGATTTGGATTTTGA
The DNA here is from genome assembly GCA_031772625.1 of Pinus tabuliformis. NCBI lineage: Eukaryota > Viridiplantae > Streptophyta > Pinopsida > Pinales > Pinaceae > Pinus > Pinus tabuliformis. Next base: position 456,332,363 of record CM062812.1, read on the forward strand.
CAGTAGCCGAGATAGAAACAAGAGACCGTGGTTTGAAAGCTCAATCTATCTCTAGTACAACCAGTGTCACGTACAAGCAAGTATCTACACAGAAGCAGGGCAATTCCAGCAACTGAGAAAGCCGTCGCCAAAAGGATGATGGTGAATACTTGCCAGTTGTCAAGGTTAGCAAAATTTATGAGTGATGGTGTAAAATGACTTTATTTGAAATAATAGTAGTTATATGTACAAATTAGTAAATTAATAATAGTAGCTATATGTACAAATTAGTAAATTAGTAATTCCATTAGATGAAATATACTCATTTCAAATATATATATATATATATTCAAAATTTTATAAAAAAGAAAATATATATATTTTTCAAGATTTTATAAAAATATATATATTAATGTTTAAAAAAACACATTTAAAAAAATAATCTATATACACAATTTCAACCTACTTTATTATTTTCTTTCTTCAAAAAAATATCACATAAATAATTTAGACAAATTATATGTATTTTCTTTGAAGGTTCATAAAAATACAAATAATTTTTAACTAATCACTTTTTTTTTAATAAAACTATTAATTTTAATTTATTTTTCTTTTTTTTTAACTTCAATCAATTAATTAATTAATAAAAAAAACAAAAACTAACTAACTAATCGATCTATGTCACTAAAAATTGATCACATTGCTATCATTCGAAATTACATCACATTGTTATCAGTGCAACCTCTTGGATCAATATAAAAAAACTAAAAGTATATCTAAATGTGAAAGTTTAGCATCTTAATTCGAATCACTCAAACTATACCCTTGATAGACCAATCTATTTATCTTTTAGCAAACACATGATTTTGTAAAAAAAGTTAAATCTACAACCTCAATGACCCCTTCAAAATATTTTAATATTCATTCCATGAACCGAAGTAGGAGCTTCGAGCTACAATTATTTTGTGAAAGTTAATTTTTTTCTTTCAAGTAAATTTAAATATTCCCATTTTCATTTTAATTATATTATGGTACTAATAATAATACATATAATTATATATTTCACATTTTCTTTTGAGATATTTTATAATGTTTTTATAGATTCTTTTAACTTATTTTATAATGTTTTTTATATTTTATTTTTTTCCAAATAGTGTGCAAGAAAGATTATTATAAATATTATTATTTTTTATATATTAATTAAATTGAGATGTCATATTATGAAATGTTATGATTATTAATATAGTTTTATATTATTTTAGTATATATAATAATATAAATTTTAATTTATAACTATTATTTATATTTTATAGATTTGTATATAAAAATATTATTATTTGTAATTATATGTTTATTATATAAATTTAAAAACGAAATTTTAAAGTATAATAGTTACAAATATGAATCATCATCACTTAAATTTCTTTGAATGAAATATATATATCATAAATTTTTTGCTAAAAAAATTGTTTATAAATTTTATTAATAAAAGAAAAATTACAATATAAAAATTTGAATTGAATAAACTTATTATTATCATTATTATTTATTTATTTTATATTATTGTTTTAATTGAATCCAAATTATATTTTATTATTATCACGTTTTGATATAATGCTTCATTATAACATCTCATCTATTCCACCATTCCAACATCTCTCATGGTTTCAAATACAACTCATGTTTCAACAACGCTCAAAACAACATGGCAAATATTGAATATAACATTTACAATAATATTTGTTGAACTTTATAAATCGAGCACTTGAAATGCCTTTAGTTTTAGTTATGTAATATGTGTTGAGGCTGACAAAAGTGTTGTTTAGCATGTATTATGGATTCTTCTATCGTCTCGTGGTCACTTTTGGTAGGCATAACAACCTCGCTAGGAAGTTTGTATAGCATATAGTAATTTCAGTTCCCTCCTTTGCATCATCTTTGTAGAATAAAGCATCTCTAAACTTCTCTGATATAAATCCATTGATATTTTGTGCTTCTTCTTGGGCATGTGTGGTTAGTCCCATTGTTGGGATCTTTATCTCTATGGGAAGCCATTCGTTAATTTAAATGGTAGCATTCTTGCATCCAAATTTTGATTGGGTTAACTAGCATGGTGAAGAAGCAAGGATAAAGAACCATTTTCCCAACCCTTACAAGGTTTCATCCATGAAATCTCGCATTCTTGTGTTTCAATTGCTAGACATGACTCTTAATTACCCACTATACTTTATTGTATAACTTGTGACATCAATGTTGACTTTTGTAAACGCATAAAAGAAAATCCCGTGACTTTTTTGAGAAAAGCAAAGATGTTCCAACGAAGTTGTATGGCTCCATTGATTATCCCAAGGCAATTTTTATTCCTATTACTTTAGTGAAACACCCAAGGATCCTTGAAATGGGATGTTTGAAAAGAATGTATTCAAGTAACCATTATCAAATTTATTGTCCAGGTAGATCTGTGGAAATGGTGTTGATATAAGTGATGGAGGACGAGAATTTAAAAGTTCACATTAAGGAAGGATACATTCCAACCCAAAAATTCTTAGTTGGATAGAAATTGAAAAGGAAAATCTTGGATTTTGACTCGCATTAGGATTCCATGGATTATTTTGATAAATGCCAATGTTCATATTAAAATTTTGATTACCTTGACTAAAATAAGGGAAACTTCCATTTATTGGACTCCCAAAATATTGGAATGGGTTGCCTCAACTGACATCCTTGCATGGGATTCTAGAATTTCTAGAAGGGCATGGACCAAACCAACATCCTAGAAGAGTGGAACATATTACTCCCATGATGATGAAATATAGAAAATATGACGCTACCAATGGGACCACTGAATGATGGAAAAGTTATATTGAGAGTGGGGGCGAGGAGGGGGAGGGAACCCACAACATCATGGATATCCAGGAAATGGAAAGACAAGGCTAAACCACTGTCAATCCAGGAAAATATCCATACCAATGAAAACATATACCAAAGAACCACATGCATGTATCATGCATCCAAATCTCAATAAGAAATACATACATGCAACTCGTTACCTGCAATGGAGTTCTGTTGTAGCTGTTGATCCAACCTTCTTTTTCGTTGCCCACTAATTCCTTGCTTATCCTTTCTTTACTTGTCTCCAAATCCAAGTGAATGCTATAAGGATGCAAGAATGGTGTGCAAGAGTGTAGTAGAGATAAAATGAACAAATGCTTAGCCAAAAATGTTAAAAAACTATCAATTGTTTCTCTGATGCCTTTTTATCATTGATGTCTCCTTTTTCTTTTATTTTCCTTCATTTTCTCTCTAATTTCCCTTGCATGAATATTTGTGTCTCTTCACCTTCATTTTCTCCTATTTTCCTTTATTTCTCATAATTAAATGTCATTTATTACCTTTTCACCTTTGCCAATTTCGATAGTTTAATAAACCACAAGTGACCCTAATGTGGTGCTTTCCAAACCATTCAACTTAGAATATGTGTCCCATCACCTTAGTCTTATTTTATTTACATGGAAAATGAACCAGTGGCTATTACAAACCCCTCCCCCTTGAGGGAACATTATCCTTAGTGTTCTATGAGATTTATGACCAACAAAACATATTTCTTATGGAGCTTTATAACACAACTCACTGCAGTATTTACAATCCACATGCACACACACACACACACACACATATATATGTGCTCAACTAGCAAAGAATGAAGTATACAAAGCGCACATCTGATTAGACCAATCAATCACATGATCAAGCTCCTAGACGTGAAACTATTAAGCAATGACCGATTTCTCTCTTCTATAACCTTATCATTAATCAGGCCTAGATCCTTTCCCTAGGCTTCCTACTATGGAACATATGGGAAATTCACAACATAAAAATTTTCAAAGACCAATACATCCCTCCACAACATATTTGGAAGATTAGTAAAGGCAGTATAAGGAAGACCATCCTATCGAAGCCTTGGATGGAGGAAGATTGGAAAGCTAGTGAAGAGGAGGCTTTGATCTTGTAAAATATCAATCTGTCCCCGAACATGTTTCCACCCCAGAGTCCTCATCACCCCTGGATCACATCTCTTCGCCATTCATGTTCATTCCTCCCCTTGAGGGATTCATATTCATCAATTGATGGGGCCTCGAAAGGAAATCTAGGTCCGGCTGGGTATGATGCAATGCTAAGGGACTTGATGGGCCAACCTATTCCCGGGGCTACGTGTGTACACAATGAACAATGATACAGAACTGATTGCCCTTGAAAAAGGATCAATGATGGCTAAAATGAAAAGCATCCCAAAAATTCAGATTACTCGAGACTCCAAAATGGTGATCAAAATGACTCAGAAGATCCTTCATGGTGTTTTAGTAGAAAAAATGATTAGAAGTTGGCGACTATAAGTTCAAGGCTCCCACATTAAGGACCTGCTACTCTCATTTTCTTATGTGATCCATACTCACGTCAGGCGGGAAGGCAATACAATCGTGAATTGGCTAGCAAACCAGGTGGCAGTGGATGAATCCCATGATCTTGTATCAGGTTGGCCACTGCCATTGGAGCCATCCTTACTGAGCCATTTAGAAAATCTCATCCAAAAAGAGGAGGCTTCCCCGCCAGGGGTGCGTGTCGAGGCATATGATAGGAAAATGGGTGTTACTCCCCACACACGCGACAACATGAATGTACAAGACCATTAGTAAATGGGCCTTGGGAATAGGTCTGATTAACATGCTTGACACACAAATTGGTATAAGGAACACGAGATATGGAGGCGTGGTGCGGGTGGTGAGACCAGAGATGAAAGTTGGAGAGACAAGTTCTTCTACGTAGGCTAAGGGGTGTCTCCTCGGCTTTAGTTCTAGGCTATCTCTGGAAGTGGAGGCGTTGGCCTCAATTCCAACCACATTCATTTTTTCATTCTCATTCATAATTCGATGTGCGACCTCCATTTGGGAGCTTGGTGCGTAGCGAGCGAGGCATCGATAGGAATGGAAAAGTTCGCGAGTTGTGAACTACTCTTCTGGGTTTAATGGGTAGATGAGGAGTGGGTCTACTACAGACTGTAAGAGTGTGCTTACATCACCATTGTTCCGGTAGTGGGTTCCTATCTCTTGTCTAATTTTCCTTTGGGTCACATTAAAGAGCACCTATTTAAGCAGTGCACATCCTGGAAGCTTGTTTAGTCATACTGCTTGTCTGTTGTGTCATCAATTTTTAGTTGTTATGACTTTTTTTTCTATCAACTTGTTGGAAGTAGAGGACATCTTCACTCTTGTACTTCTTGATGTTGAATCAGTGGTACTGTTAGCCTATTGCAACTCCTACTCATTGAGGGGGGGTGTATGTTTCTAGAACTGGTACGCCCTCCCTTGTCTGTAGGTCAGGTGGAGGGACATGGGGTTTCAGGGTGAGGGGTCAGAGACTAAATAATTGGTCTATTTGGGAATTTTTAATTAGGGATTTGAGATGGGGTGTCAACACTATCATAATGTTATGCCAGCGAGGCCGTCCACGAGGATGAGGAGGTCAATCGGGCAGAGGGATTTATGAGGATGATGGGGAGTTGGTAGCCCCTCGTAGAGACTTGCCTGGTTTAGTGGAACTTCTAGCTCCCTTCGACTCTATTGAGGTGCAAATTCATCTCCTCCAACACTCTGTTGACTACCTTTCCCATGCGCGACATGAGGATCATGGAGACTTGGTTGCTTTTCTTGCAAATATTCTTCACAATCAGAGGCAGTTTCTAGCTCATGAAGCTTCCCTTCAGAGGGCTCAATGATAGCTTCAGGATCACATGGAAAGTTATGAGTCTCACATAGCTCATGTCGAATCTCACATCCAAGAAGCTTTCCACCGCCCATATGATAACGACATAGCTCCAGAGGTAAATGCTTCCAACCAATTCAGTAGTTAGGATGAACTTTGGTTTTGTGTATTTTTTGGATATATTTTGTGTCCGATGAACTATGGATAGACCAAGCCCTTGTTTTACTGAGTTGCTTTCTATTTTATTCTGCTTGTACTTAAAGGCCAACAAATTCGGTCAGAGCAAGGCCATTTTTTATTTTCAGAAGAGCTACCCACGATGTATCTTTTTCATGATTTAACAGAAACTATCGGCTTACAAAAAAATCACATATACATTTAAAAAAACATGGAACGAGATTCTTAACATGAAAATTTCCATGGAGATTCTTAATTTGTAAATAGACTTTGTTACAATGTGATGGGCCAATACCATGGCTTATCAATACGACATTCCCAAAAAAACCATAACTTACTTTATATGACATGTTTTTAATTAATTAATTTAATTAAAAAATAAAAATAAAAAAGATAAAAAATTATAACTACTTTAAAGATAAATCTCAACCATTGATTTGTATATATTACTATGAATATTCTAAAATATTCCATAGAAATTAAATCCATACCATCCACCTAATAATATTGATAATTAAATTAAAATTTAAAAACCTTATTTCAAAATAAAGACATCAAATTCTTAAATATTTAATAATTAAATAATCAATAATATTTAAGACAACATTACATAAATGCAATACAAATGTTCATATTCAAATGCTAACACAAATCACCACAAATCACTATGATGTTAATATGAAACTCTATAATAGCGTGACATAGAAAGCATGGGAAGCATGATTCTGACACAAATAAGATGTAAAAGTGATTTTTTTTTTGGTTAACCTACGATGCAAGACACTACACCCATTAGTGTTGTGTTTTGCATCATCTGAACTTAAATTTATTCTATTAAAACAAATGCAATGGGAAATGACACTAATAATAATGCTACAATCATGTATTGGAGTGGCAAAAGCCACAAATTCAACTGAATGCACATTCATTGTACAGGTAAGTTCGGATAACCTTAAATTTCATAATTAATTTACTAAATTTGTGTTTTTATATTAAAAAACTATATTGGTAAAATTCGACAAAAAGATATCCGTCTCTAGTAGGTTCTTTTGGAATATTGTAATTGGCAAGGCTAATGGATCAATTTGTTTGAAATACATAAGTACTTTTATTTTTCATGGTTTATATTGATTATGTAGAGTTGAGTGATGATTCTCAAAATTAAAATAATGTTTTTCTAATAATCGTGGAAATATGTAGAATTGAGACAATTATTAATATTTGGAAATGTGACTAATTTAGAGATGGAAACTTAAGAGGTGTTGAAGAACAAGGTTTATTACAATCACAGTCATGGAAATATGTAGAATTGAGACAATCATCAACATTTGGAAATGCGACTAATCTAGAGATGGAAACTTAAGAAGTTGTGATCAACAAAGGTCATTACAATCACAATATTCATGTTTCTAATCTAGTTAGAGAAGGAGATATCTTGGTTATCTTTTCACTCGAAAATAAATTCAATTAAAAAAGGTCCATTAATATATAATGTGATGTAATAGTTGAAAAACACACTGATGCAAGAGTGTATTGATTCCTCAAATTATACATATGTAATTAGTTAAATAATGTGATGAGATATTTATTTAAAGATGTCAATATATTCAAGGAGTACATTCTTTTTCGAGACTACTTAATATATATTTTATTTGACTCATGTATTCATTTTGTCATAACAACTCACTTGTGCTTAGAACAACTCAAGGGTAGAAAAAATCCCAAGACATGATAATTAAAATTGTTGATAGAATATCACAAAACCATTCTTGAGAACATTCCACTGACATGTTTTATATGAATGGAAAAAATTTCTCGTTAAACATTAAATTGTTTGGAGATTGAACACTAATCTATTATACTTCCAACTTTTTAGCACTAGGCTACAAAATTCATTTCTATTTAAAAAATACATGTGAATTGTTCATGATCATTGATTATAGCTTGGAAAACATATCACATCAAGACATTTTTTTTAGTTTTTATTATTGAATTATTAAATTATATGTACACAACGACACTAATTAGTTTAAATATTCACTGTGTTTAACGTTGATTCCTATCATTATTTAACCATTTTTTTCTTACCTAGAATAGATGGTACATGAACTAAAACTAAACTTTGTGCCAAGATGACATACTTCATATGTTATTATTAGTCCCTATGTGAAGGCACCAATTACGATTGGAAAAGGTTTTCATTTTTCAAATATTTTCATGCATAAATCAAAATCTTTAATCCAAAATTTTAGTCCCATATTCAATGAAACACTTTTTCTAGACTTATCAAACAATTACAACACTTTTGTTTAACCAATCAAAATTTTTGAGGCCTTATTTGGCCTCTTCTCGGGGCACAACTCCAAATATATTAGCTGAAAGCATAACTTGTACCACATATTGATTAATAACTTTTCACAACTAAATTGATGCTAGATCTAAATCTAGCATTACTTCACCAAACATTAAATGTTTACTCGGTTAGAGCATGTATAGTCCATGGTCAATAACCCTTCCCGTTTCTCTTGATTTTCCATCGATTGCTACAAAAAATTCAATGTTTCATTTGTTTCCCTTTTCTACTCTTTCCAAGGTCCCTTTATGCTAGAAAGGTCCTTCGCTACTTTTTTTCTCCACTACTCCCTCTACCACATCATTAGTAGCAATTACTTTTGGTAATTCCTATCCCTAATTGAAACAAGACCTATAATCTACATAAATGGTTGCTTTGAGTTTCATTTCACCTAGGGCACTTCCTGCTTGTTATAGATAGACCATGCTTTAAAGCTCCCAATGCTTCCCTCATTTAGATTCATCATTAGGGGCTACTCCCAATGCTTTGCTCCTTTACATCCATCATTAGGGCTATATCAACAAGACTCAATGGAAGAATGATTAATTTTTTTTTCATGTGCTCATTCACCCCAATGCTTCATTGTTTTTTTTCCTTGACCAGGGTTGTATCAACGAGATTCCATTGATTGAGGCTTAGTGTTTTTTTCAAATAATTTTTCGCCCAATGCTTGATTGCTTAATGTCCTTCATTATGGTTGTATGGGCAAGATTTAAAGGCTAGAGTTTGAGCAATTTGGATAAGTGTTTTGGGGAAGGATGGGGCTATAGTTAGAGTTATGGGAAGGAATCAAGTAACAAAATTTATCCAACTTGCATTTCATAGTGAGGGAATGATTAAAAGTTAGTGTTGGGTCCCTATAATACTAGTAATTACCCCATTACTATTGTAGTTGCATCTCTTATTAATATTGTTGTGCCCCTATTATCCCCATATTGTTATTACTATGCCCCATAGAATCCCTCTATTGTTATTTTTGTGGCTTTATATTATTATTGTTAGGTCGGCTGGGTTATATTGTGACTCCTTAGACTCCTATATATAGAAAGGAAGTTTTGTCATTTGAATCATCCAAGAATTGTTCATTTATGTAATGTAAAGGAGGTTTCCCCCTTGAAGAAGCTAAATTCTAAGGCGTTGATCTATATTTTCTATCTTTTCTTGAGCTGGTTTCATATCATTTGGTATCAGAGCTTTGGATTCTAGGGTTTCGCTGCTCCAAACAGGTCATCGTGGCATTTTCGCTATAACTTTTTTTCTGCGATGTTTCAGAAGTTGCAAAAAAAACACATTTGAGAAGAAATCGCGTTGACCTTGGGTCCAAATTTTATAGATTTTTGCGCTATATTTGCGGAGATATGATCTGAGGAAGTTGGTATTTTTGCAGACTCCTGAATTACATTCCAATCAGGTGACCTAGGGAAAATCGTCATAACTTTCTCTCTGGGTATCTGATTGAAATTTCGTAAGAAGGTACAGAAAGAGGACGGACTGTAGTTTCTTGTATACATTTTTCAGATCCAAAGGTCGAAACAGTGACTCGTGGCACGTCGTACAAGTTCGCTCTACTAAACTAGTCTATAATCAAGTCACTGTGGGAGATTTCGCATAACTCTTCCTTGGAGAATCCAATTTGGGTCAGACTTGTGGGATTGGAAAGAGGACACAGAGGGCTACTGCAGGTCACAAATTCAGAACTAGATGATCGGAAAGTACAAAGATACATCAGATGCAATGTCGAGCTCCTACAATGTGAAAAAAGGTGTGTAGATTTTCTTAATTTTTGCTTAAGCTTGGTTTGAAAATTTATTTTGAAGGAATTAAAAGGGCATAGTAGAGCATTATTATCGGTAACTGATGCCCCGATGAAAGAAAATGCAAACACCTAGTAAGCAACCTGAAAGCTCTAGCATGACTCATGAAGAAGAGGAAGAAATGCTACATGATATATCAAAATTACAAGAACAAGTGCAACAAATGTCATTGTCACAAAAGCTAACAGAAGCTAAGATAAATGGTGTGGAAGCTAAGATGAATGGCATGGAAGCTAAGATGGACAACTTTAATATAGATTTGAACACAAATTTTAAGACAGACATGGCAGATTTGAAGACAGATTTGACAAATTTTCTACAAGAAATACTTACCAATGGTGAAAAGATAGTAAAGGAAACTCATGATGCGAACAAAAGAAATGTTAATCATGATTTCTTAGACTCTAATGTGGGATCGAAAACCCACCATATTCCAAAAATCGATATGAGGAAGTTTGATGGCAAGGATCCCGCAACATGGATATTACAAATGGAGCAATTTTTCGATCTCAATAATGTGCAAAAAACACAAAAGGTACGTATTGCAACTTTATATTTGGAACCAAATCAGTTTGTATGGTATCAATGGCTTTGCTCTCGTAAACAAATTATCACTTGAGCAATTTTTATGGAAGAATTGATAGCACATTATGAGGCTACAAAAAGCAACACTTTTTTTAGCCAATTGATAAGTTTCAAACAAAAGGGTTCAATAATGGAGCACATTGAGGAGTTCCAAAAATTGAACATAAGGGTAAAAGATATTCCAGAGGAGCATAGGATTGATGTGTTCATGGGGACTTTAAAGGATAATATCCAACGTGATGTTCGCCTTTGGGAACCTGATTCATTAGAAAATGCATTCAGGTTAGCAAGAAAAATGGAAAGCAAAATTATGGCAACCAAGAAGCATACCACTCACAACTATAAAGATGGAACTGTGGTTGCTCCTAGTATTCCACAACCTATAAGGTTAACACCACAACAATTGGAAGAAAAAATAGCAAAAGGGCTTTGTTACAGTTGTGATAGCAAATACACTAAAGGTAATAAGTATGCTCAGAAGAAATGATTCTACATAGATTGTGAAGAGGAAGAAGAAAAGGAGCAAGAAAGGTCAAAATAAGAGGATATACTCTAGGAACAAAGCCTAGATAAAGAAGAAATGAATCCGACTATATCTTGTAATGCATTGGTGGGAATTACCACTCCTCAAACCATCAAGATAGAAGGACAAATCAAGAAGAAAAAGGTACTAGTGTTGATTGATTCAGGAAGTACCCACAATTTTGTTCATTGTAAGGTAGAAAAAGAATTGAATTGCTTCTTATACCCAGCACCAGAGTGTCAAGTGATGGTTGCAAATGGAGGAACAATAAATTTCTCTGGAAAGTGCCATAATATCAAGCTATCGATGGGAGAATATGTATTGACTAGCCCAATGCTTTCCATTCCAATGGGAGGTGCTTATGCTGTACTAGGAGTACAATGGCTACAATCCTTGGGTGCAATAGCTTTCAATTTTCAAGAACTTTTCATGAAATTTTTCGTGGAAGGAAAGGAAGTTGAATTAAGGGGTATTGCAGGGAAACCGGGAAAGATAATTAGCTCTAATGGTATGACAAAGCTTCGAAAAAAGGAACAAAGGGGTGTAATTGCACAATTATGTTCGCTAGATGTTTCCACATTGCAATCATCTATTTCTCCAGATCTCCAAAAAGTCTTGGACAATCATTCCAAGGTATTTGAGACTCCCAAAGGTCTCCCACCTATTCGTGATCATGATCATGCTATTCATTTGATTCCAAGTGTTCCTCCAAACATCAGGCCGTACAGATATCCCTATGCCCAAAAGAGTGAAATTGAACGTATGGTTGCAGAAATGCTAGAGGCTGGTATAATTCAACCGAGTCAAAGTTCTTTCTCTGCTCCAGTAGTATTAGTGCACAAGAAGGATGGATCATGGCGCATGTGTCCGGATTATAGGGAGCTCAACAAGCTCACTATTAAAGATAAGTTTCCCATTCCCATCATTGATGAATTACTGGATGAATTGCATGGATCAATTTACTTCACCAAGTTGGATTTTCGTTTAGGATATCATCAAATCAGAATGAAGACTGAAGACATTCTGAAAACAGCATTTAGAACTCATGAGGGTCATTATGAATTTTTGGTCATGCCTTTTTGCCTTACCAATGCACCTTCAACATTTCAAGGTTTGATGAATTCCATTTTCAAACCATTCCTTAGAAAATTTGTGTTAGTATTTTTTTATGATATACTAATCTACAGCAAGTCTTGGAAGGATCATGTTGAACATGTTGACAGGGTGCTACAACTATTGGAGGAGAAACAACTATATGCAAAAAGATCCAAATGTTTCTTTGGAGTACAAGAGGTGGAATATCTGGGTCATATTGTATCTCATGAAGGAGTTAAGGTGGACCCTAGCAAAATTAAAGCCATTAACGAATGGAAAATCCCCACATCCATAAAGCATCTGCGAGGATTTCTCGGGTTGACAGGGTGTTATCACAAGTTTGTTAAGAATTATGGGAGAATAGCAGCACCTCTAACAACATTATTGAAGAAAGATGCATTTTCATGGACTCCAGAAGAAACGAAGGCCTTCGAACATCTTAAAGAGGCAACGTGCCAAGCACTGGTCTTAGCTACACCGGACTTCACAAAAACCTTTATTGTGGAATGCGATGCTTCAAGAAATGGAATTGATGCTGTTTTAATGCAAGATGAAAGACCCACTGCTTTTGAAAGTCGTCCAATCAAGGGAAAGTTTTTACACAAAGCTATTTATGAGAAGGAAATGTTGGCAATACTCCATGCACTTAAGAAATGGCGACCCTACGTAATGGGAGACACTTCAAGGTAAAAACGGATCATGATAGCCTTAAATACTTTTTGTTGGCATTATGATTCAGGTTTGGCGCTATGGCACAGGTGTTGTACTTGATGGCAATTCACTAAAGTGGGCAAATCTCTGTTCAGGCTCTCAAAATGATGGAAAATAAGGGGTTTGCAGGTACACCGTTCAAAAGGTGTGGGCCCGCAGGCAAGCCATTCACAAAGTGCGGTCATGTCCGCAGGTTATCCGAACAAAAGGTGCAAACCCCCAGTTCACACACTTCAATGCAGAGAAGAGCGCACACGTGGGAATTTTTATGTTTGGTCCATGGTATTTAGTCCATCGTACATGATCCTATGGTTTTGGTCCGTGGTATAGGATCTAAATTATTGAACCCCGGTTTTTGGATCCCTTGTATTGGTTTTCGATGGTTTTGTTCCATGGTTTGAGTAAGGGATTGCGTATAAAAAGGAAAGGAGATCATTTGGCTAGTCACTTGTGAAATTTGAATATCTTAAGATCTGAAATTTTGGGTGATCGGTTTGAAAAGCTAGATCTAAATCAAGGCGAAATCTATAAATTGTAAGGCGGATCTATTGATAGGACGTGATCTCTCTGGCGTATGATCAGATTTGTGGATCTGACTATCTGTGGCACATTGGAGGATTGTTAATTTGGTTCTATTTGGAGGTCCGCAGGCGATCCACAGCGCAGGTGCAGGGGTCCGCAGTGCAGCAGAAGGCGCAGGTGCGGGGGTCCGTAGTGCAGCAGAAGGCGCAGGTGCGGTGGTACGCAGAGCAGCAGAAGGCGCAGGTGCGGAGCTCTGCAACGCAGCAGAAGGCGCATGTGTGGGGGTTCGCAGCGCAACAGAAGGCGCAGGTGCGGTGGTACGCAGAGTAGCAGAAGGCACAGGTGCGGAGGTTCGCAGCGCAGTAGAAGGCGCAGGTGCGGGGGTCCGTAGCGCAACAGAAGGTGCTGGTGTGGAGGTACGCAGAGCGGCAGAAGGCGCGGGTGCGGAGCTGCGCAGCCCAGACACAGAAGAACTGCGGATATTCGCAAGTTTCTATTGGTGAAGTTGCGGACTTTTCTTAAAATATTTGTTGGCTGCCTTTTATCTATTGCTGCAGAGTTCTGGGTTTAGATTACTTTTCGGGTTACTGCATTCTGAGAAGTTATTGGTTGATTCATTGGGTGATTGTAAAAGGAGATTGGTTGATTCGCATGTACTTGATGATTATTTGATGTTCATGGATCCAGTTTGAAAATTTATGAAAAGTGGTCCTCGGAAGAAAAGAAGTAGGTCAGCACCTACGTACTAGTAGTTCAGCTAGTACATGAGCTAAGGGGGTTGTAGCTCCCTTCCAGGAGAGACTGGAAAATGAGAGAGGGCTATAGCTCTCAGCAGGTTGCAGCCTGCGTACTGGTAAAGGATTGCACCAGTACAAAATCATTGTAAAAGAAGTTTCTAATTGAAAGAAGATAGAGACATATTACAGCAGGTGGTTTTCACCCACATTGGGTTTCCACCTTATATCTGGTGTTCTTTGGTGTGACTATCTGTTTTTTCTTGTTTTTGTTCATTATTATATGGTACTGACATACAAATTAATGATCAATATCTGAAGAATAAATTAAAGTATAAATCTGGAAGATATATTGAAAGGAATTTGATAATACTGATTCATCCCCCCTTCTTAGTATTATTTCCAACAATTGGTATCAGAGCAGGTCCTTCTGAAGAAGCTTGATCGCTTGAAGGAAGATCCATCATCATGAACAACTACGAGAGAGAAGCATCTATCAGGCCACCAATTTTTGACGGGACAAACTTCGTATATTGGAAGGTAAGAGTTACTGCCTATCTTCAATCTCTTGGTACAGAAGTTTGGGACATCATAGATACAGGGTACACTTTTCCATCAGCAACTCCTACAGATCCGGCTGAGAAGAAGAAATATGAAACAAATGCAAAGGCTGTCAATACTCTATTAGGATGTCTATCTCAATCAGAATTCGTGAGGGTTATGCAGTATAAATCCACAAAATAAATATGGGACAAGATTGTTTTGAGCTATGAAGGAGATGAACAGGTAAAACGAGCAAAACTTCAAACCCTCATAATTCAGTATGAAAATCTCAGAATGCACAATGATGAAAGTGTGGCTAACTATTTCCTTCGTGTATATGAGATTGTTAATTGTATGAAAAATTTGGGTGAAGAAATAAAAGAGGCTGTTGTGGTTGAAAAGGTTCTAAGATCTTTGTCCCCTAGGTTTGAATCTAAAGTTTCTGCAATAGAAGAGAAAGAGAATCTACGAAACCTTACCATGTCACAGCTGCACGGAATTCTGACTGCTTATGAAATGAGGAAAGGAGGACCATAAGACAGGAGAGAAGCTGCCTTCAATGCCTCAGGCAAAGGAGATTACTATGAGTCAGGATACGTGTAAGAAGAAGAAGAAGAATCAAATTTTGTCAAAAACCTTCAACGGGGTGCTGGACGATTCCAAGGTAAGTTACCTTTCAAATGCTTTGCTTGTGGAAGAGTCGGTCACTATGCTGCCAAATGTCCTCATAAGGATAAGATTGACAAGGGGAAGGAACCTGTTAGATGGAACAAGAAACATAATGCAAATAAGAAAAGCTATTACACTCATGAAGATAGTGATGGACTTTCAAATAGTGACGAAGATGAACGAGGTAATAATTATAAACTTTTAATGGCTTTTGAAGATGATGATTACATGGATGCTATAGATGAAAAAGGTCTTTATGAAGAGATTTCTAAACTCAAAATTTGCTTAGAAGAGAAAAATGTGATTATTGATTCTTTGCAATGTCAATTGGCTGAAAGGGAAAAACATCATGAAAAATTGGAATGTGAAATTGTTGGTCTTAGAAAAGAGATTGAGAAAACAAAAGCTCTTAATCTTAAATTTGTTAAAGGATCTGAAACTCTGGATGAGATTATCAATGTGCAGCGTTCTCCATTAATCAAGACAGGTCTGGGATATAATGGAGAAGCATCTCAAGCATCCACCTCCAAAAGTTATCTTGATGCAGCAAGGAGGAGCGAGCAAAGGCCTAATAGAAATCATCAGGGACATGTTACCTCAAGAATGAACAAAGACTATCAAGAAAATCAGTGGCAATCTACCTTAAGGACAAACAGAAGCCTCAGCCAGCCACAGGTAAAATCTTCCTCAAGAATGGGTGTCAGTAGAAACTACAATCGATTGGTTGATAGATTTGATAATCACAGGAGTTTCTTCAAAGGCCAATGTTTCTCTTGCCATAAGTTTGGTCACAAAGCAGCTCAATGTGTTGCCTATAAGACAATCTTGACTAGAGAAGCTCAAAAACAAAGAAGTATGACTAGAATCACGAAAAGGACCTATAACAACTTTTCCGCCCTTGAAAGTGAAATTGAATGTTCTATTTGTAATAACTTCGATCATGAAGATTCTGAATGCAGGAGCAGGTTTCAGATGAAAACTCAGAAGGAACAAACCTCAAATCCCAGAACATGGAGAATGAAGGAACCATAACCAGAAAGATGTGGGATAGCTTTATATGCTGAAGGACAGGAAAATCAATGGTACATTGGCAGTGGATGTTCGAAGCATATGACAGGTGATAAAGAAAAACTTCAATCATATAGTGCTTTAGAAAAAGGAAAGAAAGTTTCTTTTGGAAATGATACCCCTGCAGTCATAAAAGGAAAAGGCACTGTTCAGTTGAAAGAAAAAGTCAAGGCTGGAAATGTTTTGTATGTTGATGGCTTGAAGCATAATCTTCTAAGTGTCAATCAGATGTGCGATCAAGGAACTGAGGTAATATTTCGATCAAATGGATGTAGTGTTCGTGATCTTGATACAGGAAAAACAGTGATCAAAGGCATAAGAACTCCAAATAATTTATACATATTTGAAGAAGGACAACAACAATGCTATTTGAGCAAGAATGATGAACATTGTTTATGGCACCGGAGGTTGGGGCATCTAAGCTTTTCACAGATAAGGAAAGCATGCAAATACCAGGCAGTTCGAGGTCTTCCAGACATCAGAATTCCAAACAATACAATATGCAAATCATGTCAGTTTGGTAAGCAAACCAGAACTAACTTTCCTGAGAAGGAAGGATCAGCTAGCAGGCCTCTTGAACTAGTCCATACTGATGTATGTGGTCCATCTAGGAAAAGGTCACCTCGAGGAGAAGAATACTTTATATTATTCATTGACGACTTCTCCAGGATGGTTTGGATAGGACTTATGAAGCACAAAGACGAAGCCTTCGAAAAATTAAAATCTTTCAAAGCCTTGGTTGAAAACGAATCAGATCACAAAATTAAGTGCCTCAGGTCTGATAGAGGTGGAGAGTTTACCTCAAATGAATTTTTCAATTTTTGTGAAGAACATGGAATAAGAAGGGAATTCTCTACAGCTAGGACTCCTCAGCAAAATGGAGTAGTGGAAAGGATGAACAGAACGGTTCAAAAAATGGCTTGTGCTATGTTTGATGAGTCTAGAACTCCCGCAACCTTTTGGGGTGAAGCTGCATTTGCTGCAGTTGTTATTCTCAACAAAACAAATGTCTGGGTGAACAACACTAAAACTCCTCATGAGCTCTAGTATGGTGAGACTCCTTCGGTAAAACATTTCAAAATCTTTGGAAGCAAATGCTATATTAAGAATAATGATGAACATCTTGGCAAGTTTGAACCTAGAGCAGATGAAGGCATTCTCCTTGGTTATTCTCCTCGCAACAAAGCATATAAGTGTTACAACAAAAGACTTGGAAGAATAGTTGACAGCATTGATGTAGTGGTTGATGAAGAAGGAAACATTCCTAGGCAAGTAAATTATGAAAATATCGAAGAGAATGAAGACCATCCTTCAAATCAGACTGATGATGAAGAACAACCTCAAGAGGCACCAGAGGAAAAGATAAGGATAGAAGAGAAGAATCCATCCAGGTATGTTCAAAAGAATCATCCAGAATCTCAAATTTTGTGGCAAAAGGAGGCATGCGTACAAACAAGAAGAACAATTGCAGAAGCTTCAAGCTATTTGGCATTACTCTCCTCCACTGAACCACAAAATGTAAGAGAGGCATGCAAATATGAATGCTGGGTCAAGGCAATGGATGAAGAACTTGAGCAGATCGAAAATAACAACACTTGGGAGTTGGTTCCTAGACCAAAAGATAAGAATGTCATAGGGACAAAATGGATCTTCAAAAATAAGTTGAATGAAAATGGGGAAGTGATTAGAAACAAGGCCAGACTTGTTTGTAAAGGGTATGCTCAACAAGAAGGAATAGACTTTGAAGAAACTTTTTCTCCAGTTGCTAGACTTGAGGCCATCCAAATGTTCCTTGCTCTCTCAAGTTGTCAGAAGTTCAAAGTATTTCAAATGGACGTAAAATCAACCTTTCTGAATGGAGACTTAGAAGAAGAAGTGTACATTAAGCAACTAGATGGTTTCATTCTTGGGAATGATCCAAATCTTGTATGCAGACTAAAGAAGCCTCTCTATGGTCTTAAACAGGCTCCAAGGGCTTGGTACTATCGTTTGGACAAATATGTTCATCAACAAGGTTTTTCAAAAGGATCAGCAGATAGCAATCTTTATATAAAAATTGAAAATGACAAATTGCTAACACTTGTTGTGTATGTAGATGATATTATCTTTGGCAGCAATGAAGAAGCTATGAGTCAAAGCTTTGCCTTGGTGATGTAGAAAGAATTCGAAATGTCTTTGCTTGGAGAACTAAAATATTTTCTTGGATTGCAAATCCAACAGAATGAAGACGGTATCTTTTTGTCTCAAACCAAGTACCTCAAGCAGATTTTGAAGAAGTATGGCATGGAAGATTCAAAACCAGTATGTACCCCTATGGTTACAGGATGCAGCCTCAGTGCAAATGATGAATCAGCAGCAGTGCATCAACCAACCTATAGATCCATGATTGGAAGTCTACTTTATTTGACAGGTACCTGACCAGACATCATGCATGCAGTGGGAATAGTTGGAAGATTTCAAGCAAATCCTAAGGAAACTCATCTTCAGGTAGTTAAGAGAATCTTCAAGGAACTCAAAACTATGGCTTATGGTATCCTAGAGATACAGATCTCACACTTCATGCTTATACAGATGCAGATTGGGCCGGAAGCGTGGATGACAGGAAGAGCACAAGTGGTGGTGCATTCTTTATGGGTTCCAGATTAGTATCTTGGTTCAGCAAGAAACAAAGTTCGATTGCTTTATCTACAGCTGAAGCAGAATATGTGGCTGCTGCATATTGCTGCACTCAACTTCTTTGGATGATGCAGACCTTGCAGGATTTTCAAATCACTTGTACACATCCTATCTCCATCTTATGTGATAATACAAGTGCAATCAGTATTTCAAAGAACCCAGTCATGCATTCAAAGACCAAGCACATACCGATCAAGTATCACTTTCTCCGGGAACAAGTGTTGGAACAAAAGGTCAAATTGGAGTATGTTCATTCTAAGGAACAAATTGTTGATATACTCACCAAACCACTGCCCAGGGAGACCTTTGAATACCTCAGGCAAAAGCTGGGGGTAGTTGATGCATCATCTTGTTGTTAAATCTTATATGTTTCAAAGATTGTTGGTTGTACACGATTTTCATATGGGGTATACGCGTACATTCGTTGGTTTATGGATTGGTCAAAGACCATCTGGCATAGGTTCAGGGGGAGCATACATTCTTCTAATCATACATTGTTGGCATTATTGTAGAAAATCTTGGAGGAGAAAGTTCAGAAAGAGAACATGGATGTTGATCTGAATATTGTTGCTAATGTTTTGTCTCTATGTCTTATATCTCTTTTCTCAAGATCATTTATGGTGTATGGTGGATTATGGTTCTTCTTGAAGAAAATTTATTTTGCAGATCTGGCCTACAGTCAAGGGGAGCATGATCAGCTCAGCAGAGCAGAGTTTTCAGCATGTCCTCAGGGGGAGCATGACCCTTTGCCCTTGATGACAAAGGGGGAGAATGACCTTAAGGATCTTGGGGTTGCCATCAAGTCCAAAGGGGGAGATTGTTGGCATTATGATTCAGGTTTGGCGCTATGGCACAGGTGTTGTACTTGATGGCAATTCACTCAAGTGGGCAAATCTCTGTTCAGGCTCTCAAAATGATGGAAAATAAGGGGTTCACAGGTACACCGTTCAAAAGGTGCGGGCCCGCAGGCACGCCTTCACAAAGTGCGGTCATGTCCGCAGGTTATCCGAACAGAAGGTGGGGACCCCCAGTTCACTCACTTTAATGCAGAGAAGCGCACACACGTGGGAATTTTTATGTTTGGTCCATGGTATTTAGTCCGTCGTACATGATCCTATGGTTTTGGTCCATGGTATAGGATCTAAATTATTGAACCCCGTTTTTTGGATCCCTTGTATTGGTTTTCGATGGTTTTGTTCCATGGTTTGAGTAAGGGCTTGCCTATAAAAAGGAAGGAGATCATTTGGCTAGTCACTTGTGAAATTTGAATATCTTAAGATCTGAAATTTTGGGTGATCGGTTTGAAAAGCTAGATCTAAATCAAGACGAAATCAATAAATTGTAAGGCGGATCTATTGATAGGACGTGATCTCTCTGGCGTATGATCTGATTTGTGGATCTGACTGTCTGTGGCAAATTGGAGGATTGTTAATTTGGCTCTATTCGGAGGTCCGCAAGCGATCCACAGTGCAGGTGCGGGGGTCCGCAGCGCAGCAGAAGGCGCAGGTGCAGTGGTACGCAGAGCAGCAGAAGGCACAGGTGCGGAGGTCCGCAGTGCAGCAGAAGGCGCAGGTGCGAGGGTCTGCAGCGCAACAGAAGGCACAGGTGCGGTGGTACGCAGAGCAGTAGAAGGCACAGGTGCGGAGGTTCGCAGCGCAGCAGAAGGCGCAGGTGCGGGGGTCCACAGCGCAGCAAAAGGTGCTGGTGCGGAGGTACGCAAAGAGGCAGAAGGCGCAGATGTGGAGGTCCGCTGTCAGGTAGACAGTGCAGGTGCGGAGCTTCGCAGTCCAGACACAAAAGAACTGTGGATATTCACAGGTTTCTATTGGTGAAGTTGCAGACTTTTCTTAAAATATTTGTTGGCTGCCTTTTATCTATTGCTGTAGAGTTCTGGGTTTAGATTACTTTTCGGGTTACTGCATTCTAAGAAGTTATTGGTTGATTCATTGGGTGATTGTAAAAGGAGATTAGTTGATTTGCATGTACTTGATGATTATTTGATGTTCATGGATCCAGTTTGAAAATTTATGAAAAGTGGTCCTTGGAAGAAAAGAAGTAGGTCAGCACCTACGTACTAGTAGTTCAGCTAGTACATGAGCTAAGGAGGTTGCAGCTCCCTTCCAGGAGAGACTGGAAAACGAGAGAGGGTTGTAGCTCTCAGCAGGTTGCAGCTTGCGTACTGGTAAAGGACTGCACCAGTACAAAATCATTGTAAAAGAAGTTTCTAATTGAAAGAAGATAGAGACATATTGCAGCAGGTGGTTTTCACCCACATTGGGTTTCCACCTTATATCTGGTGTTCTTTGGTGTGACTATCTGTCTTTTCTTGTTCTTGCTCATTATTATATGGTACTGACATACAAATTAATGATCAATATCTGAAGAATAAATTAAAGTATAAATCTGGAAGATATATTGAAAAGAATTTGATAATACTGATTCACCCCCCCCCCCTCTCAGTATTATTTCCAACACTTTTTAGAACAAAGATTATCCTTTGAAGAGCAACAAAAGTGGGTCACAAAGATGTTGGGTTATGACTTTGAAATCATCTACAAAAAAGGGAAGCAAAATATGGTGGCAGATGCACTCTCAAGAAAGGATGAGAATGTGGAAGCATTGTTGTGCGCCATTTCTATTATCCAACCAGATTGGATAAACGAAGCAAGGGAGGAATGGAAGAATGACAAAAAAGTATGGGCACTTATTCGAAAGTTACAACAAGATTCCAGTACGTCTGATACATTTAGCTGGCAAAATGATTATTTATGGTACAAAGATCGCTTATACCTCTGTAAGAATTCCCAACTAAAACAAAAGATTCTTATGGAATTGCACACTTCTCCCTTAGGAGGGCACTCAGGATTTTTAAAAACTTACCACAGGGTTAAGAAGGAATTTTTTTGGGATGGCCTTAAATCAAATATTCAAAAATTTGTGGCAGAATGTTTGGTTTGCCAACAAAATAAAGTTGAAACAATTAAGACACCGGGTCTATTACAACCTTTATCCATTCCAAGCCAACGTTGGGAGGAGGTTTCAATGGATTTTATCACAGGTTTACCCAAGTCTGAGGGAAAGAGTGTCATCATGGTGGTAGTTGACAGACTTACCAAGTATGCACACTTTTGTGCATTATCACATCCATTTAAAGCTAGTACGGTTTCTACTGCATTTATGGAAACAATTCAAAAGCTACATGGAAACCCAAAGATTATTGTAAGTGACAGAGATCCCATTTTCACTGGAAATTTTTGGACAAAATTATTTTCTTGTCTCGGTACTCAATTAGCTCATATCTCATCTTATCATCCTCAATCTGATGGGCAAACTGAGATAGTAAACAAATGTTTGGAAGGATATCTTCGTTGCTTTGTATCTGATAAACAGACACAATGGGCCAAATGGTTGCCTCTGGCTGAATGGCGGTATAACACTTCCTTCCATACAGCAACAAAAATGACCCCATTTATGGCACTTTATGGATATCAGCCACCATCCATCACATCATATTTAAGAGAAAATTCTAAGGTTCAAGCAGTGGAACATCACATCGAACATCAACAACAATTCCTCCAACTCTTAAAGGATAACCTCGTGTTGGCACAAAATAGAATGAAACAACAGGCAGATCAACATCGCAGTGAAATAAGTTTTGATGTAGGTGATTGGGTATTCTTACGGCTACAACCATATAAGAAAATGTCCCTCAAGCAAGCTAAGAAGGATAATAAATTATCACCAAAGTATTATGGTCCATACAATGTGTTGCAAAAGATTGGTACTATGGCATACAAATTGGAGCTTCCTGCGGCTTCTCGATTTCACCCAGTTTTCCATGTTTCATGTTTAAAGAAGGTTATAGGCGACAAGCTCCAAGTTCAAACAATATCGCCAGAACTTGACGAGGAAGGAAAAATTATATTGGAACCGGAAGCAGTCATAGAAACAAGAACTCGACAGCTACGAAATCGATCAATTTCAGAGTATCTTATCAAGTGGAAGAACTTATCCGCTGAAGATTCCACATGGGAGGATGAGAATTTTATACAGAAGCATCAAGAACTACTCAAGTGTTGAGGACAACACTTTTTTTGAAGGAGAGGGGCATGTTGGGTCCCTATAATACTAGTAATTACCCCATTACTATTGTATTTGCATCCCTTATTAATATTGTTGTGCCCCTATTATCCCCATATTGTTATTACTGTGCCCCATAGAATCCCTCTATTGTTATTTTTGTAGCTTTATATTAATATTGTTAGGTCGACTGGGTTATATTGTGACTCCTTAGACTCCTATATATAGAAAGGAGGTTTTGTCATTTGAATCATCCAAGAATTGTTCATTTATGTAATGTAAAGGAGGTTGCCCCCTCGAAAAGGCTAAATTCTAAGGCGTTGATATATCTTTTCTATCTTTTCTTGAGATGGTTTCATAATAGCTAGATCTAGGGAGGTGTTCTCAAATAATGCTACTTTAAAAGAACACCCAATTTTCTAAGACAAGTTATTCCTTGAACTAGTTGGCCCTTTGAAAGTGTAGTCAACAAGGCCTCATCAAACAAAAACCATGTTTTCCTTTAGGTATTGAATTTTGTTTTCAAGGAAGAGTTCCCAAGAAGGCTAATTGAAAATTCTTAAGGAGAGGGAAAAAGGGGTTATGAAGAAGTAAGAATGCTAGACAAGAAAAACATCAGTAATTTTTTTTCTTGAATTTTTCATGAAGGGTGCAAATACTAGAAACCTAATTAAAAGGCTTGGATGATACATAAACTACCCACTTTGCTTGATAAATCATGCTTGCATTGAAAGAAAAGGTAATGCTTGACAACATTGATGTCATCCAAACCCTTCAGTCATAGAGCAAAGGTGATGGTGTAGGCAATAAGCAAAGGAAGTGTGCAGGCTTTACTCAAAACCTATGCTCTAGAAAGGACTCATGTGTTGACAAGGCTACTCACTGCAAGATTTATGGTCACTAGGAAAAGGAGATAGTGCAATCACTGAGAAAAAGGAAAAATGGGAAACAACAATATGATTTTCTATAATTTTCCCATACTTTCCACCAATAGATGACACTGTGTGGAAAACCAAATCAACTAAGGAGTTTCATTGATGATAGGTAGCTAAAGCAATAATCGAGTGGATTTTGGATGAAGAGACACCATAAGTAAAAGGAGAAGAAATGGAGAAAGGATTCAAATTGAAAAGAAGGGCATGAGTTTCAAGAGTTTGGAGAAGTGTATCAAAGGGCACTATTACAAAATAGAGACGTGTTAGATGGACTTACACAAGCAAAGCAAATGAAGAAAGAGACCAATGTCCAATATGACAATATTGGCTTCTCGCTCACAGGGAGGTTCTTCCTAACATGTAAAAATGTTCTAATAAGATGGGGCTTTTCCCTCACATTTTGCGAGATCTTTTACACAATATGTGTTTCTTTAAGGTACAATATATGTATGCTATGTTTGAGTAGATACACTTGTGTTTTTTCTTTTTTCCATGAGTTTTGAATATCGCTGTTAAAAAAGCACAAGAACAAGAATCAAGCATACTATCAATAAATAAAACCAGTATTTGTTGCAATAATCAAACATCAGAATATTCAAGGAAGATTACACTTCAATTTCATATGATGTTGGAAGTGGGAACCTTTCATTGATATTTCGATCTAATCATACATTGATAAAATGGTAGATGTTGTGTGATTCACAAGCTTTGATTCAGTTTAATTACCTTATTCTTTTCATGGGATGCTATTTCTCTTTATACATATGGTAATGATGTCTTTTGGATCATGCAATGTATATTTTGGTAATATAATAAAGATGACTACAATAATATAAAAGAAACCCTTTAATCAATGTAAAATAATTATGAATAAAAAATATTCTTTATTCTACAACATAGAATTAACGAATTCTACCTAAATCTTTCTTATATATCCATTTTTTTTTGGTATATATGCTATCTTATTTTTTCCTTTTTCCTCATGCATGAACTAATTTAGTATCTTATTTTTTCCTTTTTCCTCATGCATGAACTAATTTAGTTTATAAGAGTTGGTTATTAATGTCCATTTTTTTTTGGGTATATATGCTATCTTATTTTTTTCTTTTTCCTCATGCATGAACTAATTTAGTTTATAAGAGTTGGTTATTAATGTTGGCTTAATTAATCGAAGTTAGAATTAAAAATTAATTTGTTAAAACGTATGCATTTGGCATATAATGCAATGCATACGGGGTATTTTAGAACACATTTAAAAATATTATATATATATGGTCAGTTTCTGCATAGCAAAATTAATTCTAAACAGCAAAATACGTCCAAACAACTACGTACCCTCGGGAGTCGGGGACGTCAAATTACAAGCCATTTTTGACATTCTGTATGTATTCATGGAAAGCGTATCCATTCGAGGAGTGAAACTATAAATGGATATGCTCTCCCTCTACAATTCCACTTTACGTTCATTGGACTCCTCGTCACCCGAAAGAAGCTTCCCATCAATTTCGTGCTCTTTCACTGACTCAAGAGTGTTCCGCATATTCCCTGATGAACCACGTCACCAATAAATTATTTTCACCTTTGCGCCTATATTTTTCTCTTGGCTTCTTGTATTAAACATAAATCTTTCCGAACACAACGCTGTTTAAAAGCGAACACGTGTACTACTACGCATAAATCTTTCGGCACACAACGCTGTCTAAAAGCGAACACGTGTACTACTACGCATAAATCTTTCGGCACACAACGCTGTCTAAAAGCGAACACGTGTACTACTACGCATAAATCCTTAGGTACTCAACGCGGTTTCCTCTCTCTATATATATGTTGCTCTGCAGCTAACACTCTTATACTCATCAGTAAGTACAAGCACTTTTATGCGTCCTGAGTTCAAACCCTCTAGGCTTCACATTCCCCCGTTTTAAAGACTTCGAGCTTCTCAAGCACTTCCTGAGTTCGACTCCGGAATACTAGAGCAACAAACCGACATGGCTAAACCCTCGCAAAACCAGAACGCCCAAAACAGACGCCAAAATTGCTCACTGAAGTCGCGGCAGTTTAAGGGAATTCGAATGAGAAAATGGGGGAAATGGGTGTCGGAAATACGAATGCCAATTGCACAGGCAGAATTTGGCTCGGCTCCTATGACACCCGGAAAAGGCTGCCCGCGCCTGTGATTTTGCGGCGTATTCCCTGAGAGGATCAAAAGCCAAACTCAATTTTCCCCTGTCTCCGCCGGAAATCCCCTGCGCCTGTTCTTTATCGCCGCCGCAAATTCAAGTCTCTGCCGCCAAATTCGCCGCAGAAGAATTGCAGCTGCCTTCTGAAGCAGCATTTTCATCGTCCTGTTCGGAAACGGAATCGGAATCGGAATGCAGCAATGACAGCCAGGAGATTTGGACGGAAAAAAGCCCGAGATTTTGGGATTGGGTACTTCTTGAATGTCTGGAGAGCGGCAAGTCTCCGAATTTAAATGAATTCCCGCCGTTGGATGAGTCTATGGAGTACTTTGGGGTGAAGTTGTAGCTGAGGGAAGGCGATTCATTTTCAAATTCTTTTCGACCGCGTGAGAGAGCCGAGGTTTAATTGTTGTTTGAGACATTTATGACACTGGTCGATGAATGCTCCTCACATTGAGGACATTAACTGCCAACTCAAAATGAGGGTCACATCTTCATTATTATTTATCTGTGCACAATCAAATTTAAATAAAAAATATGGAAACAAAATGATAAATTACAATGCATTTTGAGTTGCATTCCCAGGCATGGGGCTTTGATTTGGTATGATCTTTTGGTTATGGCCCTAAATTAGTCCAAACTCACATGATTGATTAGAGCAAATTTAAGGATATCTCTTTTTTTTTTTTGTCAAATGAAAAAACACTTTCAATTAATTGATAAACAGAAAGTGCATTGGTCAAAGAATAGAACTTCTCACTATCATTTATATAAAAACTAACATACTTTTACCATCAGTCCTGTAAAAAGATACTTTGAGCTAATTAATCAAACTAACAGTGCTGTACCTGGATACAGAGATACATTAATTATTTGATTCTCTCTTCAAAAGATTTTCTTAGCAGCTCCTCATCTGC
The DNA here is from genome assembly GCA_031772625.1 of Pinus tabuliformis. Lineage (NCBI taxonomy): Eukaryota > Viridiplantae > Streptophyta > Pinopsida > Pinales > Pinaceae > Pinus > Pinus tabuliformis. Next base: position 456,359,684 of record CM062812.1, read on the forward strand.
AGAATTCAAGCAGATTCTCAATTATATTAATACGCTAATACTAGGAGAGAAATGAATACTGAAACTGGTATCTAGAATAGGAATGAATAATGAAATTAATATTGGGAATTGATTTGGATTTTGACCTTCTACTCTCAAAGCTAACAGTTCGAGTGAATTATAAAATTAATTTCACTAAAAAATCAGGGGTTCGTAACTCGACCATGTGATTCTGGTCGTATCGAAAGGCCGCATGAAAGTGGGTAGCGGCAAAAGATCTGTATGGGACCAAAGGTTAAGAGGGGCTCCCAACAAACTTGATCAAGATTTTGCTATAATCTATTAGACTGGATTTTTCCCCGGAATTAAATAATTCTTGGTGTTCTAAATGTGTGATTACTTTTATTTTCTGGATTTTCCCAAAATAATTCTTAATATTCTTATGTGATTACTTCTATTTTTGTTCGTGGTTAATGTTTAATTTTCCTTACCTTGTAATACATAACATCCTCTTGCAAAATGGCACGGGGTAGGCATCTCATAAAATTATGAATAACCTCGAGCCCACATTCATTGGACGAACAACACGTTGTGGGTACTTTCTCCAGTGAACGGGGGACAATGCTAAATATAATGTGAGTCCATCATACCATGTAAAGTTTTTAAGATCAAAATAATACAAAATACAGTGAACTGGGGACAACGCTGAATATAATATGAGTCCATCATAGCATGTACAGTGTTTAAGATCAAAATAATACAAAGGACAACGCTGAATATAATATGAGTCCATCATAGCATGTACAGTGTTTAAGATCAAAATAATACAAAATACAGATTGAACCATAGGGCTAAACCATGGATTAAAAAATCATGCATACCTTTTCTTGATGACCATGGTTGTCAACACATCTGGCCATTTGAATTAAAAATACAACATATCAAAAGCAGTTAACATGATGTTTATTACGCTAAAAACAAATTCTCAAGTTATAGAATGCTAAAATTGCTAAAACTAAAGCTATAAATGGCACTTGAACAAAGTACTGAAATTCTCAAGCTATAGAATGCTGAAATTGCTAAAACTAAAGCTATAAATGGCACTTGAACAAAGTACTGAAATTCTCAAGCTATAGAATGCTGAAATTGCTAAAACTAAAGCTATAAATGGCACTTGAACAAAGTACTGAAATTGTTGAAACTAATGCCATAAATGGTACTTGAACAAAGTACATTAAACTCCAAGTATCTTTTTTTTTTATTATTTAAATTATAACGAAAGATTATAGTTTTGGCCTTGGCTACTATCTTTCCTCTAATTAATCTTTCTAGTGCAAGCAATACTACAAGTTGCTTTCAATGTTCAATATATTTCCATCCGTCAACAATGGCATTAAAAAAAAACATGGTATAATTTGGAAGCCGACAATCTTTAGAAATTATACAAATTTCAAGCAGATACACGGTTTTTTTTCACGGCAGAAAAAGCATAATATTATTTATATAAGAAATATAAAAAAAGATACACGGTTTACCCCTCCAGATCTTGTGTACATACACCCAATAGTGAATCCACGACCACTGCTTGCAATTGGATTTTCAATCTGTATGATAGACCATGTATTGAGAAGTCCACATAACTTGATTAAATAAACCGGTAAACAAATTTGCAGGAGTAACTTTGCAGGTCAACCAGAAAAGCAGAGAAATGGTAGAATGTCAACCCACAATGATAAACTGGTAAACAAATGCACTATAGTACCTTTGCATATCAACCAAGAAAAGCAGAGAAATGGCAGAATGTCAATCCACAACGAATGCTAAATGTATTGGAAACCATTTACAGTGAACGGATCCACACTCCCAACACCGACCAAATTTGCAGTTTCCCGGTCCACTACGGGTGTACGACAACATTCAAGACAAGAATGTGTTCTACTAGTTTCAAAATAGAGACAGTGGTTTGAAAGCTCAATCTTATCTCTAGTTCCAACAACTGTGACGTACAAGCAAGTATCTACGCACAAGCACGGCAGTTCCAGCAGCAACTGATGGTGAATACTTGCGAGTTGTAGGTTACAATAAAAAAAAAAATTGTTTTTGTCTGTAGGTATATCTAAACATTAATTATTTTTGTTGTAATGTGGTTAAATTATTTTTTTGGCCAATGTTGTTGTTTAAAATCAATTTTTGATTTAATATATAAATTTAACATTTTGAAAGATTATTGGGACATTAGAATTGTGAAGAATTAACGACTCAAATTTGTGATTCTAAAATCTCTACCAGATTTTGGGCCAAAAAATACACAGTAACATACCAAAAAACAAAACCAAATAATACATCATAAAACCCTCAAAACATATAAGTGATGGACTATGGATAAAGATAATATCTAAACTCCAATTTTGTTAAAATAAATAAATAAACAAACCAAACCTAATCAACAATCGGTTACTTCCCATATAGATATTATATTGTACATTTTCCCAACAAAATGGTTACTTCAACCTGATAGAGATGAATTTCAAAGAAATACTCTAAGCAACATAACAGAAGAACTAATACACCATTAAGAAGAATAATGGCTCCAGATTCTAAACTCCGCTGCTCTGCAACCTGAGAGCCTCGGCTCCTTCCACGAGATCCGCAACCTGCAGGCTCTGAAGCCTGCTGCCCTGTCCGCGCTCCGCGGCTCCTCTTCGCTGCGGGTCTCTCTGCAGATTCAGATCCGAGACAACCATCTCTCTAGCTAGGGTTTGGCCATTGCTGCAGGGCTGCCCCTGTCGCGGCCGACATCTGACCAGACCTCATGGAGTCACTGGGCCAACACACGGATCCGCCCCCTGATCCGTCCTTCGATGCTTTCAATCAGCTCCTGGCCGGCTTGCCTCCGAAGAAAAGAAGTGATGCATCAAAATTTGTAAAGAAACTCGATGAAATTCCTGAGATCTCTTTGCCTCCGGAGACCCCCATTCAAGTAGCATTGTCTCTGGTGGATTGCGGACTCATTGGCCAATTCACGGGACTTTGGCCCTCTCCGAAAACCACTGAGCAATGGGTCAAGAGGAACTGGGTGCCCCTGACTAATCAAAGTGTAACCTCATACTTTCTAGGGCGAGGGTATTTTCTTTTTGAATTCACCTCCAAAGAAGACAAAGACCTGATCTTTTGAAATGGGCCATACTTCATGGGTCCTCAAGGTCTCTATCTGAACAAATGGACCCCAGACTTCGATCCGACGATTGATGTCCCCAAAGCTGTTCCAGTATGGGTTCGCCTCCCAAATCTGCCAGTCCATTGCTGGAACTGGGATTCCTTGAAGCACATTGGCAACTCCCTCGGAAAATTCATAGACCGGGCAAGCAACAAGGACCAGTACGACTGCGCCAGCATTTGTGTAGAGGTAGATCTAGAGGCGGGACTACCAAAGGCAATCAAAATCAAAGTCGGCAGCTGGTCTCACGTGCAGATCTTGGATTATGAACAGCTGCCATTCAAATGCAGGAAATGCCACGTTTATGGGCATTTTGCCAGAAACTGCCCGAAAAATGCAGAGCCAGAGAAAGGGAACGAAGAGGGTTGGAACCAAGTCAAGCGAGCAAGAGCCAATCACAAGGGACAGAAGCAGGGTGGCCCCTCTGGCAAAGGAAATCTCCAGGTTAATGTCCAGCGCCCCCCCTCCCAAAAAGATGCAAGAAAATAAATTTGATCCTCTAAGTCAGCCGGCAGAAGACACACCGGAGGAAGAAACCCAAAAACCAGTTTCTCCAAGTAAAAGCACTCCATCAGCTTCCCCTAAAGAAGATGAAAACCCCAAAGGCATGGCCTTAGAGGATGAGGAAGATGAGAAAGAAACTGATGAGTCGGAAGAAGAAGGAGAAATAGGAGAGTCCCAAACCTCAGTTAGAAGATCTACAAGAGGCTGTAAAACAGACAAAGAAAAAAGAGAACAACAGACCTACAAAGACAAGCTTCAGGGCAGCCAGCCAACTTTGGAAAAACTGCTAGCTTCAAAGCCCAAGATGTTGAAAAATCAGCCCCAAGGCTCCAAGGGAGCCCATTAGAAACATAAATAATGAAGGTCGTCTCCTGGAATTGCAGAGGTATGGGGAGTAAAGCTAAGGAAGAAGCAATAAGAAGCTTAATAAGAACAAAAACTCCAGACATACTTCTAGTCCAGGAGACCAAGCTGGAAGATAAAATCTTCCTGCAAGCAAGCAAAAACTTGTGGCCCAAAAGTGAAGCAAGAGAAATCTCTGCGAGGGGTGCCTCGGGAGGGATTGGTACACTATGGAACTCCAACAAATACGCAGACATATTTGAAGCGAGCAACACTCACCGGTTGCTGCTAAAAATGCAAAATCTGGACACAAAGGATACCTTCAGTCTTTTCAATGTATTCTCTCCAGTTAACATCCGGGAGAAAAAGGATTGTTGGGACACTATAAGACGACAGGCATACTTGACAAACCTAGAAAATACAATCATTGCTGGAGATCTCAATCTCACTCTTCATTCAACTGAAAAAAGGGGAGGAAGTGCAGTCCGAGATCCGGCAAGAGAATGGGCGGAGGATCTTTCGCAAGAATGGGACTTACTGGACATCGAGCCCTCATCCGGTAAGTTTTCTTGGTCTAATAAAAGAGTCGGTCCTGGACATATTGCCACTAGGCTAGATAGATTTTTCATTCAAAGCTCTTTCCTGTTACTTGGATTAGAACCCAGAATGCACATCCTCGCTAGCAGCATCTCGGACCATAAGCCTATAAAATTAGAGCTCCTTGCCCATCTAGACCTGGGACCTATCCCCTTTTGGTTTAGTCCCCTTTGGGTCAAGGAGCCTCTTTTCATGCAAACAGTCAAAGATTGTTGGAGCTAGCTTGTCAAAGGTTCACCCTTCTTCATCTGGGAGGAAAAACTCATAAGGGTAAAAGAGTTCTGAAAAGCTGGGCCAAAACCCTGTCCAACCCTACATCAGAAAGGAAAGCCACCAAAGACTCTCTTGTCTCTCACCAATCCCACATGGAGAGCGCTACTGTTACAGAGGAGATGATAGTTCAAGAAACTCAGCTGCAACAGAGATATCATAAAGCCTGCTTAGCTGAAGAAGAATATTGGAGAATAAAGTTGCGAAATCTGTGGCTCAAAGCAGGGGATAGGAACACGGGTTTCTTTCACAAGCAGGACCAGTCCAGGAAATGCTTCAACACCGTCTCTGAGATCAAGGAAGATAATGACACGCACAAGGAATTTGCAAACATCAAGAAAGCAGCCTTCTCTCATTTCCAAAACTTGTACAGTGAGGATCAGGGGACTCTTCACCACCAAGAGCTGATAGACATCATCCCTCAAGTTATCTCTCCCCGTATGAATGGGATTCTAGAGGCCAAAATTACTAAAGAGGAAGTTAAAAAGGCTCTCTTTGACATGGACCCAAACAAGGCCCTGGGGCCAGATGGCTTCTCTGCCCGGTTCCTCCAAATCTATTGGACGATTGTTGAAAAGGACCTTTTTAAAATGATACAAAAGTCACAAAATACTCAAAAAATAGGAGGCAGCACAAATTCCGCCTTCTTAGCCCTCATTCCAAAGGAAAAAGGCGCCAACAACTTCAGCAGATTCCGCCCGATTTCATTATGCAACACTGGGTACAAACTAATCACCAAAGTCATTGCTAATAGGCTGAAGCCCATTCTGCCCAGAATGATCCCGGAAAATCAAGGAGGCTTCATCCAGGGTAGGCAGATCGTGGACAACTTCACGCTCGTCCAAGGGCTATACATTCAATTCTTCTTCGAAAAGAACAAGGTATGGTGATCAAACTTGATTTAGAAAATTCCTTTGACCGAGTAAATCATAGTTTTCTATTAAAAATCATGTGCAAATTTGGTTTTGGAGCAAACTTCATAAAATGGATCCGGGCATGCATCTCAGATCCATGGATTGCCCCACTTGTAAATGGAAGAGCCACTGAATTTTTCAAAGCCTCGAGAGGACTTAGGCAGGGGTGTCCCCTCTCCCCCCTGCTATTTGTCATCCAAGCCTCAGTACTCAGCTTTTTGCTAGATAAAAAGATGCAAGACTAAGAAATCAATGGACTGTGTATAGGAAGAAGGGTTAAGAACTTAAACCACGCCCTATTCGCGGATGATACCCTCCTATTAGACACAGCCTCTCTTTCCTCTGCCTCCAAATTTAAAATTGTGCTGGACAAATTCAGTGAGGCTTCAGGCAGCATGGTAAATAAGAATAAATGTCATATTTTCAGTTGGAACACTACGCCCAGAACTCTATCAGCTATTTCAAGATGCTTGGGCTTCGCAGCCTCCTCTACATGGACTTCATTCAAATACTTGGGCCTTCCTGTTTTCCATAAGAAACACTCAATTAAAGATTGGCTTCCTCAGCTTGAGAAATTCAAATCCAAAATTCAAGCCTGGGGCTTTTCCTGGCTCAACGCTGCTGGCAAAGCGGTCTTAATAAAATCTGTGCTCTTCAGTCTTCCTCTGTTTCAATTCACTGGGCTCCTTGCTCCGACATCCATATTAAAAAAGATGGAAGAATTCATACGCAGATTCTTCTGGAAAGGAGGAAAACAGAATGAAAAAAAATTTCCCCTTATCAGCTGGGAAACCATTTCCAAGCCTCTACGAGAGGGCGGGCTAAACTTCAAGAATCTCAGTCAGCAAAATGTGGCTATGGCAGCCAAGGTTGTCTAGAGGATCATCGCGCCCAAGCCAGGCTGGGCCCAACTGGCTCTCTGGAAAAAGTATTTCAGAGGCCCACGCACTCGCTGCCTAGAAAATGTGGCTCAGCTGCCTAGCTCATCCTTCCTCAAATTGTATACAAGCGACTTCCTTGATCAAAGAGCACTCCTTTTGGATCCCAGGAAATGGGAAAAAAATCAACATATGGACTGATAGAATTATGAACAGAGATCCAATTAAAGACAGAGTCTCCCTTAATGATTTGCGTTGCTGGATGAACAGAGAAGTTTTGAGCTCGTTGTGGGACATTTCCCAATGGAGTGATTTCATATGGGCAGGCTGGAAAAACATCGAAATTCCGGATCAGCAGTGAAGTGATTGGAACGCTCTATTGGATCTTCTTCATGGCCTGGCTCCCACGCATATGAAGAAAAAAGATATGAAAGGATGGGGGCTGAAGGAAGGTGGATATGTTGTTTCTAAAGGCTACTCCAAGCTGATCGAGAAGCCTCACGTCCCCCCTGACCCAGCACCTTGGCAAGGAGTCTGGCATGTCCCATCTTTGCCCAAGATCGACTTCTTCGCTTGGACTCTCTGCCATGGAAGAATTTTAACTTATGACTCTTTGCAGAGGAAAGGATTTCATGGCCCCTCCAAATGCCCGTTGTGCACAGAAAACGCAGAAACAACATTGCACTTAATGCTTGAGTGCAATTTTTCCATACAGATCTGGGCCTCCTTTATCAGCAATTTCGATCCCAACTTTCCTCTGCCTAGAACTATGGTAGATCTCTTCTCAAATTGGACAAACAGATACCCCGGACAGCCACCCAAAAATCAGGTTATCAAAACTGCATGGGCCATTCTTCCAAAGATCATTTGTTGGCAAATATGGCTTGAACGGAACAGAAGAATTTTCAGAAATGCCAGCCTGAACCATAAGGTCTTAGAAATCAAAATCAAATGCCTCATAAAGGAGTGCTTGACAGAAATAAATGATGACTCCAATCTCAGCCAACAAGACATTGACTGGGGCTCATCCCTAGGTCTGCAATTTCATCCAGCAGTCAAAAATGTCCCCAAGCTTAAAGACTGGCAAATAAGGAAGCCTGAAACTGAATTCCATGACTGGCTCAAATCGCATTCTAGACACTCTCTCTTCTTTGATGGAGCAGCAAAGGGTAATCCGGGCATAGCAGGAGCAGGAGGTGTTGTGGTAAATCCTTTGGGGGAAAAAATTCATTCCTTCTCCTGGGGACTTGGTCATGCCTCCAGCATACAAGCTGAGGCTTTGGCCCTCTTCCAAGGCCTAAAGATCCTCAAAGAGCTAAACATAAGGGAAGCTATTGTGATAGGCGACTCGCAGGTCCTCATAAATGCAATGATCTCCAACTCCCCAGCGCTGGACCTTAATCTAGCTAGATTGGTATCCAGAATCAAAGGCCTGGGAAAGGCTTTCCAGAAGCTGAATTATTTCCATGTACTGAGAACGCACAACGAACAGGCGGACAAGGAAGCCAACAAAGCAGTCCTACTGTCTGCCGAGGTCAAGATAAAAGACGAAGAAGAAACATGCAAACCCATTCCATAAGCTGATTTCTTTCATGCTTTTCTGCCTGCTTCTAAACCAATTTGTTTGTATCTTCAAGTGGGGGAATATCTCCGAAATAGAAAATCTAGAATCCCTATCCAAGGAAAAGATTTCAAGATTTAGCAGCACTCGCATTTTTATCAAAGAGATGCTCCAAGACATAGAAGTCTTCAATGTAACCAGATTTATGGCTTTCAAGCTAGGATGAATATATATACACCATAAGTTTCTGTCAAAAAAAAAACATAACAGAAGAACTATCTTTGCTAATCATTTTTAATAATATATTTCTTCTTTTCTCTTTTCTTTTAAAATGATTAAATTAATATATAAATGAAATTACTCAAAATAATATAATATATATAACTTGTTTTAAAGTGTGTTTAGCTAATATTAATAATCTATAAATTAATAAGAATATTTATTTTCAATAATATATTTTACATTTAATCGAAGGAATTTAGCTCCAGTGGTATGTCTCTAGATGAGTGGGTTCAAATCTTAAGAGAAATAGTATAAGATTGCTTTTATTTGAAATAATAACAAATATATGTACAAATTGCTAATTCCATTAAGTGGGATATACTCATTCCAATTTTATATAAATATATATATTTTCAAGGTTTTGTAAAAATATAAATACATTAATATTTTTAACCAAAAAAAAAATCATTTGAAAAGAAAATCTATTTACACACAATTTCAACCTAACTTATTATTTTCCTTTCTCAAAAAAACATCACATAAATAATTTAGACATATCATTGCAGGTTCATAAAAATACAAGTAATTTTTAACTAATCACTTTTTTTTGCTAATAAAATTATTAGCTTTAATTTTTTTAGCTTCAATTCATTTATAAAAAAAAAACTAATAATTAAAACGCACTATATAATCTATATCACTAAAAATGACATCACATTGTTATCATTAGAGATTACATCATTATTAGCTTTAATTTTTTTTTAGCTCCATTCATTAAAAAAACTAATAATTAAAACACACTATGATCTATATCACTAAAAATTGCATCACATTGTTATCGTTAAAGATTACATCACAATGTTATCAGTGCAACCTCATGTAAAAGTTTAGCCTCTTAATTCAAACGACTCAAACTATAACTTTAATAGACTAATCTACCTAAATTTTAACAAACACATGATTTTGTAAAAAAAATTAAAGCTACATCTTCAATGACCCTGTAAAAATATTTTAATATTCATTTCATGAACCCAAGTAGGAGCTTAGAGCTTCAATTATCTTGTAAAATTTTATATATGTATTTCATATTTTTTTCTTATTTTTATTTTTATTTTATTATAATATTAATAATAATACATATAGTTATATATATGTATTTCATATTTTTTTTAAAATATTTTTTATAATTTATTTTTTTCTAACGAGAGATTCTTTTAACATATTTTATAATGTTTTTTATAATTTTTTTTTTTTTTCTAATATCATATGTATAGTGTATAATGAGATTATTGTAAATATTAAATTTTTGTATATATTAATTAAATTGAGATGTGATGTTATGAAATCTTATGATTATTATTATAGTTTTATATTATTTTAATTTATAGTAAATATTTATATTTCACATATTTGTATATAGAAATATTATTATTTGTAATTATATGTTTATTATATAAATTTAAAAATGATGTTTTAAGGTATTATAGTTATAAGTATGAATCATCATTACTTAAATTTCTTTGAATGGAATATGCATATCATGAATTTCATGTTAGAGAAATTGTTTGTAAATTTTATTAATAAAAGAAAAAATTACAATATAAAAATTTGAATTGAATCAACTTATTTTATTATTATTAATTTTTATTTTATATTATTATTTTAATTGAGTCCAAATTATGTTTTATTATTATTATGTTTTGATATAATGCTTCATTATAACATCTCATCGAATGCACCATTCCAACATCTCCCATGGTTTCAAATAAAACTCATGTTTCAACAATGCTCAAAACAACATGGCACATATTGAATATAACATTTACAATAATATTTGTTGAACTTTATAAATCGAGCACTTTAAATGCCTTTAGTTTTAGTTATGTAATATGTGTTGAGGCTGACAAAAGTGTTGTTGAGCAGGTATTATGGATTCTTCTATCGTCTTTTCGTGGTCACTTTTGGTAGGCATAACAACCTCGCTAGGAAATTTGTACACCATATAGTAATTTCAATTCCCTCCTTTGCATCATCTTTGTAGACCAAAGCATCTCTTAGCTTCTGTGATATAAATCCATTGATATTTTGTGTTGCTTCTTGGGCATGTGTGGTTAGTCCCATTGTTGGATTCTTTATCTCTATGGGAAGCCATTGATTAATTTAAATGCTAACATTCTTGAGTCCAATATTTTGATTGGTTTAACTAGCATGGAGAAGAAGCAAAGATAAAGAATCATTTTCGCACCCCTTACAAGGTTTGATCCAAGAAATCCCGCATTCTTGTGTTTCAATTGCTAGATGTGACTCTTAATTACCCACTATACTTTATTGTATAACTTGTGACATCATTGTTGACCTTTGTGAATGCATAAAAGAAAATCCTGTGAATTTTTGGAGAAAAACAAAGATGTTCCAATGAAGTTGTATGACTCCATTGGTTCTCCCAAGATGGCTTTCGTTCCTATTGCTTTAATGAAACACCCAAGGATCCTTGAAATAGGATGTTGAAAAGAATGTATTCAAGGAACCATTATCAAATTTATTGGCAAGGTAGATCTCGTGTAAATGGTGTTGATATAAGCGATGGAGGACGAGAATTTAAAAGTTCACATTAAGGAAGGATACATTCCAACCCATAAATTCTTAGTTGGATAGAAATTGAAAAGGAAAAGCTTGGGTTTTGACTGGCACTAGGCTTCCATGGATTATTTTGAGAAAAGGAAATGTTCATATTAAAAATTTGATTACCTTGACTAAAATAAGGGAAACATCCATTTATTGGATTCCAAAAATATTAGGATGGGTTGCCTCAACTGATATCCTTTCATGGGATTCTTGAATTTCTAGAAGGGCATGGACCAAACCAACATCCTAGAAGAGTGGAACATATTACTCCCATGATGATGAAATAAAGAAAAAAGGATGCTACCAATTGGACCACTGAAGGATGGAAAAGTTATATTGAGAGGGGGGGGGTTGAATCAATATTATACAATTTTTAATAGTCTTTAGGATATTTATTTTATTATCTAACAAACCACACAACAACACCATGACTCAAATAATAGACACACAAATAAGAGAAGTCAACAAAATTATGTCTAAATATTCTTGTAGGAACCAACCTACTATTACATTCAATTCACAAGCACAAACCAAAATGATACACATTGTAACACATCCTCCCATATTTAGCCGCTTTTAAAAGCTTTCTTGGGTAAATGTGGGCTGAGTGTTATATGAAATGAACTGATCTCCAAGTTCCAGTTGTGGAAGTGGGGCCTACAATTGGAAACTTATTAATACCGCTAAAGAACACCAAATCACCCAAAATTTAACCAACAACCTCTTATGATTACATCCTGAATGGAACTTCTTTTTACAAGTTTTGCCTCATAATCGCATCCTTAAAACATTATACCAGACCTAAAAGCCCTCCTACATGCAGTTATAACCAAATTTCTCTAGTTTTGTGCATGTGGTGGTGAGATTTGTGCCACTTTTTTAGGGCTAGCCTACATGCCATTGCCCAAGACTCGTTATAACTTTCTAGAATGAAATCTAAGATGATGAAAAGTCTAAACAATCAATTATAGGGCTAGATATTAACTAGGATATGCCAAACACATGATAACCATTTCGACAAACCTATGGTAAACATAATATCTACAGGTCATGAATGCATATCAGATCATGATCTTCTTAACTTCATTAAAGAATCATCAAAAAGGATTTATGGCCTCACAAAATAGCTGCAACAACACTTGTTACACCATACATTGATCAATCGTTAACTAAATTATGAATAAAGTACATGACCCATAGAAAGAGCACATCATATAACCATGCATATAACCAACATATAACCATGATAATGGAATCCATAGAAAATTAGCCATAAGATCAACAAAATAACCAGTACATGTTCTCATTGATCAAAATAAGAAATAACTCATATTAACATATGCAGAAGCTAACCAAGTCAGTGACTTCCATGTACCAACCGACCATAGATTAGGCCAAACCAAATCTCTCTTTCAACCAATCACCCCAATCCCATATTCCAAGCATGAATGTGGGATCATATAGGTTAAATCAAAATAGAACCAACCAAGGATTCCATATGCCAAACCACCTCAACTCTCAACCACAATGATTTCACCTAACCGGTCCAAAAATCACTAATACCAAACCAAATTGATCTCTTCCCAAGCTCTCCAAGGCTCCAGGGATTCTAACTCAACCCACAACATCCAAGGAACCCAAGCTATTATAGGGCTCCAAATATCTCTCATCTCAACCCACAGCCCCCAAGGAACCTAAGTTGTGATAGCGCTCTACAGATTCCATCCCAACCCACAAACTCCAAAGAACCTAAGAACCAATAAAAAATCCAAACAGGGAACCCACAACATCATGGCTATCTAGGAAATGGAAAGACAAGGTTGAAACCACTGTCAATCCAGGAAAATTTCCATACCAATGACAACATATACCAAATAACCACATGCATGTATCATGCATCCAAATCTCAATAAGAAATACACACATGCAACCTATTACTTGCAATGTTGTAGCTCCTAATCTAACCTTCTTTTCTGATGCCCACTAATTCCTTGCTTATCCTTTCCTTACATCTCTCCAAATCCAAGTGAATGCTAGAATGCTCCAAGAATGGTGTGCAAGAGTGTAGCAGAGCTAGAATGAACAAATGTTGAGCCAAAAATGTAAAAAAACTATCAATTGTTTCTCTGATGACTTTTTATCATTGATGTATCATTTTTCTTTTATTTTCCTCCATTTTATCTCTAATTTCACTTGCATGCATATTTGTGTCTGTTCACCTTCATTTTCTCATAATTAAATATCATTTATTGCCTCTGTACCTTTGCTAATTTCGATAGTTTAATAAACCACAAGTGACTCCAATGTGATGTTTTCCACACCATTCAACTTAGAATACGTGTCCCATGACCTTAGTCTTATTTTATTTACATGGAAAATCAACTAGTTACAAACCCCTCCCCCTTGAAGGAACATTGTCCTCGGTGTTCTATGAAATTTATGACTAGCAAAACATACTACTTATGGAGCTTTATAACACATCTTATTGCAGTAATTACAATCCACATACAAACACACACACACACATCTACTCAACCATCAAATAAGGGAGGATACAAAGGCTGCATCTGATAAGACCAATCAATCACATGATCCACATCCTAGACATGAAACTATTGAGCAATGGTAGATTTCTCTCTTTAAGAACCCTCTCATTAATCAGGCCTAGATCCTTTCCCTAGGATTCCTACTATGGAACATATGGAAAAGTCACAACATAAAAATTTTCAAAGACTAAGACACCCCTACGCAGCATATCTGGAAGACTAATAAAGACAATATAAGGCCATATCAACAATTCATGCTATGACATCATGCATGACAACAACCATTACTCCATTGTACACATTGCCACATGCAACTATCAACATGCATAAGCAATGCCTAATCAACTACGCATACGTATGAACGCATGTAGTCAAGCATAAGCAATCAATTCTTGTAACCAACCTACAATAATGATAAATGCAATCAAACAACTAAGAATGAAACCTAACATAAGGGGATGTAACTAAGCTGCATATAATCTTGTAACCAGTCATATACTTCTGACGATGCATTCAACAAAATCAACATCAACTTCCTCATGACAACCTTACTACAGTCATGATCAATCATTATGTAATGCAACAAGGCCATGGAGTGCAAGTGTAAGAGACACACATGCATCTGACATGCATGCATGACCAAACACCTTCACCCAAGGAGAACGCAACAATTCTCTAATACCAATCTGTAACACCCCCTCCTCCTAGGTCTACCCAAGCAACTAACCAGTCGGGCTAAATATGCGACGAGAGATGTCATTATAAGGGATTCAACCTCGTTGGTGACCTTAAGGAAGTAGAATTGACGGAACATATCAAACAACCCATCCACATCATCAACAACACCCTTAGGAGACATGTCAACCACTCAAACATCATGTCCCTGAGTCCCATTGATGTTTTAAACCTTTTAAGCCTTGGTTGCTCTCATGCTATAGGCATGATAATGTCCAAAACTCAAAGTCACTCTCACGAGCCTATTCACTAGCATCCCTAGACTCTTTTTAGCAGACTAGTGCCAACGTCCCCGAGATTTGAGCCACTTTTCTTGCCCAAAATCCCGGCCTCTGCCCATAACTTGTTACAACCTCTAGAATCCATCAAAGGCATGATGACAAGATAAACAAATCAAAATTCAACCTCACGACTAGGTCTGAGCATTCCCAACCAAGACAAACATTATGTCAAACACTTGGCATCAATGCAACCTATAGGTCTAGGATACACGATAGAGCATGAATGACTAAAAGAACTTATTAAACATAACCAAAAGGATCACCACCTTCTCCATTGAACTATTATAACATCAATTAGGTTTTACATCCATCCATTTAATAATTACAAGTAAATACATGAAATAACCATGACATGAACCAGTCATATAACCATGCTTATAACCAACATAAAACCATATAAATATCAGAGATATGACAACCATTAAATCCACATATAAAAAAGTGCAAAAGAAAGAGAACTTAACTTTTATTAATCATAGGAAAATCCTACCAGGTTCGATACTTCCATATACCACCCGACCATATACATGGTTGAACCAAATCTCTCTTTCACCCAGCCACCTCCCTGCCATATTCCAAGCATGAATGTGGGATCTCATAGAACAACCAATCCAAGAAAAATAAAGGGAATCCAGAGGGTAAACCACCTCCACATTCATCAAACTGTGATCACACCAAAACCGGTGCTCTTGATCACAACCAAACCGAACTTGGAATTCCATCCGGAATCCATCACTACCCTCGAGGAATTTTTCCGTCTCCCTGTCTCTCAGGCTTTACCACAATCCAATCCCAGATCACTAGGCCCTAAATCAAGACCAGTCTCTCAGGATTTATCGCAATCCAAACCCAGATCTCTAGGCCTTAACCCGAGACTTCTCTCTCAGTATTTATTATGTATCCCACCAAAACTGGTCAAGGGATTCCTAGGCCTTTGGGATGAAACTTGAGACCACCTCCACCCCCGATTCCGAAATCCATCCAGCAACCCAAAGCTCAAAACTGAGATAAGCATCCCAACATATCATGTCATCCAGAAAAAGGCAAGTCTAGGCTAAAAACCACTTTGATAACCTGGAAAAACAATGCCACTGACAATAAGAGAACCATACGCGAACACGAAAAACCATGCATGTCCAAACCAGCTAGGAGATCACACATGAAAATGTTACCTACAAGTATTCCTACTAAAGTTGCTTGATCCTGCTTTCCTTCCTTGATCCTTTCTTTCCTTCCTTTCCCTTAGCTTTATTTTCCTTCCTTGCTCCAAAGCTAGAGTGCTCCAAGAAAACTTGAAGTGACTGAGAGTGAGAGAGAGAGAATATTGAGAGAGGTCCAAACTTTAACTAACAAAAGGTTAGCAAAAGCTTGCCCACTGATCCTCAGATTCCTTTTTATTAATGAGGCCTCTATTTTCTTCATTTTCCATTATTTTCCTTCATTTTCCTCCTCACATGCAACTTGTGACCTTTCACCTTACTTTTCTCCTAATTTCCTTTATTTTCATAAATGAATGTGCCAAAAATGTTTTTTTTTTTTTTTCCTTTTAATGCCTTTTCCTTACCCTTTGTCAATTTTCCTTAGCCAAAACACACATCTAGTGATGCCCACTAGGATATATTTTCCCAACATTCAACTTGGAATAAGTGTCCCTTAACCGTGGTTTTATTTTTCCTTTATTAACTTTTATTACATGAACTTTTCACCAGGGCTGCTACAAGATCGATCCTCAAATATCCAAATTGAAAGTATTGAGTAATGAAAGATTTCTCTCTTTAAGAACCTTATTGTTAATCGGGCCTAGATCCTTTCCCTAGGATTCCGACTATGGAACATATGGGAAAGTCACAACAGACAAAATTTCAAAGACCAAGACACTCCTCCACAACAGATCTAGAAGATTACTAAATATAATATAAGGGAGACCATCTTATCGAAGCCTTGGATGGAAGAAGATTGGAAAGCTAGTCAAGAGGAGGCTTTGATCTGGGAAAATATTGATCTGCCCCCAAACATGTCTCCTAGAGTCCCCATCACCTCATGGATCGTATCTCTTCCCCATTCATGTTCATTCCTCCCCTCGAGGGATTCATAATCATCAATTTTGACGGGGCCTCAGAAGGAAATTTAGGTTCAACTCGGTATGTTGGGATCCTAAGGGATTGGATGGGACAACTTATGGGAATTTTGCTGGGGCCGTGGGGGCACACAACGAACAATGTCACAGAATTGACTACCCTTGAAAAATGATTGATCATGGCTAAAATTTAAAACATCCTAAAAAATTCATATTAAAGGAGACTCGAAGATGATGATCAAAATGACTCAGAATATCCTTCATGGTTTTCCAGTGGAAAAAATTATTAGAAGATAGTGACTAGAAGTTCAAAGCTCCCACATCAAGGACCTTTTACTCTCATTTTCTTATGTGATCCCTACTCACACTATACGGGAAAGCAATAAAGTCGCGAATTGGCTAGCAAACCAGGGGGTGGTGGATGACTCCCATGATCTTGTATCAATCTCGCTTCCGCCATTGGAGCCATCCTTATGATCCATTTAGAAACTCTCATTCAAAAAGAGAAGGCTTCCCCACTGGGGATGAGTGTTGAGGTAGATGATAGGATAAGGGGGCATTACTCCCCACACACGTGACAATAGGATTGTATAGGACAATTAGTAAATGGGCCTTCGGAATATGTTTGATGAACATTCTCGATGCAGAAAGTGGTATAAGGAAGATGAGATATGGAGGCGTGGTGAGGGTCGGGAGATTGGAGACGAAAATTAGAGAGACATGTTCTTCTACGTAGGTTGAGGGGTGTCTCCTCGACTTCAGTTCTAGGCTATCTTTGAAAGGGTATTCTCTCAACTTAATTCCCACCACATTCATTGTTGAATGCTCATTTAGAATTCAAAGTGCAACCACTAGTTTGGAGCATGGTGTGAAACAAGCGAGGCATCGAGAGGAATGTAAAAGTATGCGGGTTATGAGCTTTTCTTTTGGGTCTAATGGGCGGAGGAGGAGTGGGTTTACTGTAGACCATATGAGTGTGCTTGCAGCACCATTGTTCCGAAAAGTGGTTCCTATATCTTGTCTAATTTTCCTTTGGGTCATGTTGAAGAGCACATATCTAAGCAGTGCACATCTTGGAAACTTGTTTAGTCATACAACTTGTTTGTTGTGTCGCCGGTCGTTAGTCCTTACGACTTTTTTGTCTATAAACTTGTTGGAGGTAGAGGAGACCTGCACTCATGTCCTTCTTGATGTTAAATCAATGATACTGTTAGCTTACTACAACTCTTGCTTGTCAAGGGGGGTGTTTGTTTCTAGAACTGGTACACCCTCCCTTCTCTGTAGTTCAGGTGGAGGGACACAAGGTTTTGGGGTGAGGGATCAAAGACTGCATAACTGGTTTTTCCGGGAAGTGTTAATTGGTGATTTGAGACAAGGTGTCGACACTATCATAATTTTACGCTAGTGAGGCCGTCCACGAGAAGGAGGAGGTCACCCAGGTAGAGGGATTCATGAGGATGATGGGGAGTTGGTAGCTCCTCATAGAGACTTGCCTGGTCGAGAGGAATTGTCAACTCCCTTCAACTACATTGAGGTGCAAATTCGTCTCCTCCAACACTCTGTTGACTAATGTTCCTAGATGTCGCATGAGGATCATGTAAACTTGGTTGGTTTTCTTGCGAATATTCTTCACAATCAGAGGCAAATTATGGATCGTCAAGCGTCCCTTTACAGGGCTCAACAACAAATTCATGATCACATGGAAAGTTATAAGTCCCACATGGCTCATGTGCAATCTCACATCCACGAAGCTTTCCACTGCCTAGATGATAATGACATAGCTCTAGAGGCAAATTCTCCCAACTCAATTTAGTAGTTAGGATGAACTTGGTTTGTGTATTTTTTGGATAGATTTTGTGCCCGATGGGCGATGGATAGATCGAGCCCTTGTTGTACTCAATCAATTTCTTTATTATTCTGCTTGTACTTAAAGGCCAACAAATCCGGTCGGAGAAAGGACATTTTTTATTTCCAGAAGGGCTTCCCACAATGTATCTTTTTCATGATTTAATAGAAAATTGTCAGCTTACAAAAAAAACATATATACATTTAAAAAAACATGGAACAAGATTCTTAACATGGATATTTCATAGAGATTCTTAATTTGTAAATAGACATTGTTATAATGTTATGGGCCAATACCATAATTTATCAATACCACCTTCCCAAAAAACCATAACTTACTTCATATGGAATTTTTTTAATTAATCAATTTAATTAAAATAGTAAAAAAAACATAACCATTTTGGAGATAAATCTCAACCACTAATTTATGTATATTATTATAAATATTCTAAAATATTCCATAAAAACTAAATCCATACCATCCACCTAATAATTACTAATAATTAAATTAAAATTAAAAAAATCTATTCCAAAATAAACACACCTAACTATTAAATATTTAATAATTAAAACAGCATAAATAAAAAACCAACCTTACATAAATGCAATATAAATATTTTATATTCGAATGCTAACTTTAACTTTAATCACTGTGATGTTAATAAGAAACTCTATATTAACGTGACATAAAAAGCATGGGAAGCATGATTGTGACACAAATAAGATGCAGAAGTGATTTTTTTTTTTTTTTTAACTCTAACCTAGGATGGAAGACAATTCACCCATTTGCATAATTTGAACTTAAATTTATTATAGTAAAACAAATGCAATGGGAAACGACACTAATAACCACACTAATAACAAGGAGCCACTGCCGTGGCGGTAGTCCCTGCCGGGGTCTGCAGGGACAACTGCAAGTTAGCTAACAGCAAATGGATTGCATGAAGTAGGAGCTGGACTGAATTGCAGAATTTGTATTAGGAAAAGTATTATGTATAAATTAGGTGATAAGATGAAATAATAATGATTTTTTATTTTTAATATTTAATTTACATAATAATGGTTAATAAAGATTAAAGTTGTTTTATAAGATTAGGAAAAGTATTATGTATAAATTAGGTGATAAGATGAAATTCAAACACATTTAAAAAAGAGTTTAATATTTTTTTGAAAAGTATCACCATAATAAGATGGAGAGCAATGAAGAAACTAATGGGATTGTCATGCTGTCATTCATTGCGCTTTCACACTGTCATCATAATGCATAATGTGAACTAGATGTTCTGTACATATCATACCCACCAAAAGCATTTAGCGGATAATAAATATGTTTTTCTGTATTTATTGCGCGTTGAGATAAGTCTAACAATCAATTTGTGAAAGCATAAAACATATGTTTTTCTGTATTTATTGCGCGTTGAGATAAGTCTAACAATCAATTTGTGAAAGCATAAAACACGAGAATTATTTTTATTTTTTAACCTGGATTAAGTGCAGTCCAGGCAACCAAACCACGAACGAAAACCCATCAATTAAGAACATGAATTTCCGAATACTATGAAAGAGCCGATGAATCTGTTCATAAGTTTTATAAAAATAAAGGGAAAGTAATCTGAGTGTAATTTTATTGTATATTCTAAAATATTTTATAAAATTGAAGAAAATGAATCAAATTCTATTAACCCAGATTTCCTAAATATTCCATAATCTGAAATCTAAAGATGACAGGGAATTTTGAGCTTCTCTCCACGAGAGTTTTAGTCATTTAGCCGAAAAATAATGTGATTTAATTAAAAATTTGGTCGGATGTAATAGTTTCTGGATTATATGACTATGTATATTCTATGGTTAATTGTTTTGAACATCTAACTCATGCATACAAATTAAATAAACAGCTAAAGTAGAAATACGTGATGCTTTATTCTTTTCTTTTCCCATACGTGTCTCGAGAAAAGATAAGTCTATAATAATTGTCGATAGGTATGTTGTATTTGGCTTGAACAACCACAGGAACATAAAGCTCAAAATCGTTCTGTTTCATAAATATTATCTTTCATTTTCGATCATTTCATGACTGGAGTGATATTTGTGGCCACATTTATAAAACTTTTAACGTTTTCATAAAAGTTGTAAAACAAAAGAGTTTAACAGTTTGCTTGTTCCTCAAATAAGAGAGATTTTTCAAACGCAGCTACCATAAAGTGGGCCCATCCGTCAACCACTCGTCTACAGTGAAATACATCAACATGCATGTTTACCAGATGTAACCAGATGTCGCCAACACAGTTCGGACAGATGTGACTCCTGTGCGGCCTCATCTCTGGAATTGTCTTCTGTGCAAAAATCTTGTGACTGGTATTCTTCCGGCCTCCTTTGAAGATTGAGTAGAAGTGATTAAAGGAAAACTTCATAACAGTCATTACAAAGAAAAAGTCATTAAATTATCACTCTGTGACCAAAAAGAGGGATTAATTCCCAAACAAACATACGCAATATTAACCCTTGTTACAGAAAACAGAATTACCTGACCTGAGCTATCCAATTTGGGCCTGTCGGCTGGTATTCTCATTGTAAGCCTCAATATTAATAAATGGGCACGATGCGGTCATACTACATAAAAGAAACCCTTGTGATGCTGAAAGACTATAGAACCCTTTGGCAAACCTGAAATATTCGTGGTGGTCTATGGCACAAGTTGCAAATTTTTTTCATATTTGTACTGGTTCTCGTGTTGCTTTACCTCGCTTGCCTTGTCTTTTGTGGTGCAGGTGCCCCGTACAGGACGTCGCTTTCCAGGATTATGCCAGTGTCTTTGAATGCCTCGTTAAAGTGCGTCTTCAAAAGTATGGCCTGGAAACGCTCCTTCCCTCCCTGTTGCTTATAAGCCTGGTCTCGATCACTACTAGAGTTCACCCAACGGTTAGGCTTCTGGCCATTCACGGTATAAGATCCGCTCCTCTTCCCAGGTCCACTTCCTAGCTTGTCAGGCGAGTAAGCCCTACGCTTCGATCGGTTTGCTGCTGTAGTTGTGGGGACCTGGCTCTTACCCTTCCGAGAGGAAGCCACTTCCCACCTGTCAGTCATTTTGCAGAGAGTATGAAACACCGCTTGACATTCTTACTACTGAAAGCACAGAAAAACTTGTGAGATTTCACAATGACACAGCAAATGCTTCCAACTCTTATGCACACGCGATAGGAAAGGAACTTTAAATAACAGCTATGTCCAAAATATTCACGCGTTTTCGAAATTTCTTACCTCTTTCGTTGCGAATTCGAATCCAGCTATTGCTCTGATCAACCTTAAACGTAAAGGCGCTCACGCGGTGGCAAGTGGAGGTGTGCGTACTTTGAGAGTCCAAGGAAAGCTCACAGTCCCTTCTTCTTCACAAAGTTATTCTAAATGTCCATTTATTCTTTTCTCTCACCTATGCGAAATTCTGTAAAACGAAACAAAGGCAAAATTAGTCGGAAAATTTGAAGGTTCCACTATGTCTGCTTTGCGGAAAGATTCAGACATCTTATCATTTCTGCGACACAGTTGCAGTCAACCGAGCCACCCAGAAAATAATTGAGATTATGCACACAGAATACTAAAGGATGAGGGAGAATACCTTGGCTTAGTGCATATACAGTACGAAAGGAGCTTTAAACAACAACTATGATCAAAATATCAAGTGTTTCGAAATTTCTTAGGGCGAACTCGGCAACTAGATAGGGTAGTTATTCCTAAAACAGGGATGGGAATCCTTCTCACTTCTGCAGAATGCTAGATAGTGTAAGGTTCCAGGTTCCTTCTGCGAGAGCAAATTATTATTGAACCATGCGTTTATCTCATTGTTTATCTCGCCATTTCTTTCTCTGGACAGGCAACGACTGGCTCAACTATTGCAGAGAACAATGGGCTAACATGAGCATGGAGGGGCAAGAGGAATGAGCATGTATTGTTTATTGCGTGGAACGAATACAGGACATGAGATATAGGAGGTGACAAGTGGCCCGAAGAACATGCAGGTGGCCGGCATGCAGCCAGTGGAGACTTAAAAAATTTGCATAAAAGATTTCAAACGCTGCGATATAAATAAATTGCAAAAACTTTGATGTAAAGAAATTGGCAACAATATATAAAATGATAGAACTTTGAATAAAATGGTATTGCTTCTTGCAAAATGAAGGCACTAAAAAATCACTGCTGCAGGGTGCCAGAAAACTTTGTATAAAACAAAGTTATCACAATATTTTTGTCTCGGGCCACGTGAAGGCCGCAATAAGAGGTACAATATTTTTCAAAGGAAAACTTTGGTTAAAATTTCAGTGAATCACATTGTCAGCATTAAACTTTGGTTAAAATATGTTTAGGCAGAAAAAAAATCGGTCAAAAGATGAATTAATGCAGAGTCAACGATCAATCGATCGCTATAGTCCAGGCAGGGACTAATAATGCTACAATCATGTATTGTAGTGGCAAAAGCCACAAATTCAACTTAGTGCAGGTTCATTGCATAGGTAAGTTTGGATAATCACAAATTTCATAATTAATTAACTAAAATTGTGTTTTTATATTAAAATAATTTTGTGAGTAAAATTTGAAAAGAAAATATCTATTTCTATTAGGTTATTTTGGAATATTGTAATTGGTAAGGCTGATGGATCAATTTGTTTGTTTGAAATATATAAGTATTTTTATTTTTTCTCGTTTATATTGATGATGTAGAGTTGAGTGATGACTCTCAAAACTAAAATAATAATTTTTTACAATTATGGAAATATGTAGAATTGAGACAACTATTAATATTTGGTAATGTAATTAATTTAGAGATGGAAACTTAAGAGGTTGTGATCAATAAGGGTTATTACAATCACGATAATCATGTTTCTAATCTAGTTAGAGAAGGAGATATCTTGGTTATTTTTTCATTTGAAAATAAATTCAATAAAAAAAGTCCACTAATATATAATGTGATGTAATAGTTGAAAAACACATTGATGGGAGAGTGTATTGATTCTTCAAATTATACATATGTAATTAGTTAAATAATGTGATGAGATATGCATTCTTTTTCGAGACTACTTAATATATATTTTATTTGCCTCGTGTATTTATTTTGTCATAATAACTCACTTGTGCTAAGAAAAATCCCAAGACACAATAATGAAAATTGTTGATAGAATATCATGAAACCATTCTTGAGAACATTCCACTAACATATTTTATATGAATGGACAAAAAATACTCACTAAACAAAAAAAAATTTGGAGTTTGAACACCAATTTATTATACTTCCCACTTTTCAGCACTAGGTTACAAAATTCATTTCAATTTTAAAAATAGATTTGAGTTGTTCATGATCATTGATTTCAACTTGGAAAACATATCACATGACATTTGCTTTAGTTTTTATTATTGAATTATTAAATTCTATGTACACAACCTCACTAATTAGTTCAAATATTCACTATGTTTAACTTTGGTACTTATCATTATTTAACCATTTTGTCCTACCTAGAATAGATGGTACATGAACTAAAACTAAATTTTGTGTCAAGATGACTTACTTCATATGTTATTGTTAGTTCCTATGTCAAGGCATCAATTACTATTGGAAAAAGGTTTTCATTTTTCAAATATTTTCACACATAAATGAAAATCTTTAATCCAAAATCTTAGTCCCATATTCCATGAAACACTTTTTCTAGACTTATCAAACAATTACAACACTTATGTTTAACCAATACAAATTTTTGAGGTCTTATTTGGCATCTTCTCGAGGCACAAATCCACATATATTAGATTAAAGCATAACTTGTACCACATATTGATTAATAAATTTTCACAACTAAAATGAGCGGCTAGATCTAAATCTAGCATTACTTCCCAAACATTAAATGTTTACTCAGTTAGAGCATGTATAGTCCATAATCGATAACCCATCTCGTTGCTCTTGAGTTTCCATCTATTGCTATGAAAAATTCAATGTTTCATTTATTTCCCTTTTCTACTCTTTCCAAGGGACTCTTCCTTACAAGATCCCCTTATGCTAGAAATATCCTTCGCTACTTTAGTTCTCCACTACTCCCTCTGCGACATCATTAGTAGCAATTACTTTTGGTAGTTCCAATCCCTAATTGAAACAAGACCTATAATCTACATAAGGTGATGGTGTAGCCAATAAGGAAAGGTGATGGTGTAGCCAATAAGCAAAGGAAGTGTGTAGGAGTTACTCAAAACGTAGGCTCTAGGAAGGACTCATGTGTTGACAAGGCTGCTTATTGCTAGATTTATGGTCACTAGGAAAAGGAGATAGTGCAATCACTAAGAAAAAGGAAAAGTGGGAAACAACAATATCATTTTCTATAATTTTCCCGTACTTTCCACCAATAGATGACATTGTGTGGAAAACCATATCAATTAAGGAGTTTCATTGACGATAGGCGGCTAAGGAAATAATCAAGTTGATTCTGGATGAAGAGACACCATAAGTAAAACGAGAAGAAATGGAGAGAGGATTCAAATTGAAAGGACGAGCATGAGTTTCAAGAGTTTGGAGAAGTGTATCAAAGGGCACTATTACACAATAGAGATGGGTTAGATGGACTTAAACAAGCAAAGCAAATGAAGAAAGAGACCAATGTCCAATATGATAATATTGGTTTCTTGCTCACAAGGAGCTTCTTCATAAAATATAAAAATGTTCTAATAAGATGGGGCTTTTCCCTCACATTTTGTTAGAGCTTTCACACAATATGTGTTTCTTTAAGGCAGAACATATGTATGCTATGTGTCACTAGATACTCATGCATTTTTTCTTTTTTTCCATCAGTTTCGCATATCATTGTTATAAAAACACAAGAACAAAAACAAACATGCTATCATTAAATAAAACGAGGATTTGTTGCAATAATCAAACATCAGAATATTCAAGGAATATTACACTTCAATTTTATATGATATTGGAAGTGGGAGCCTTTCATTAATATTTCGATCTAATCATACATTGATGATGTTGAAATGGTAGATGTTGTGTGATTCACAAGCTTTGATTCAATTTAATTACCTTATTCTTTTCATGGGATGCTACTTCTCTTTATGCATATGGAGATGATGTCTTTTAAATCCTGCAATATAGATTTTGATAATATAATTGAGATGACAATATTCTTTATAAATAGACAATATTCTTTATTCTACAGTGTAGACTTAACGAATTCTATCTAAATCTTTCTTATATGTCTAATTTTTTTTTTTTACATGTTAAATTTTTTCCATGAACTAATTAAACATATAAATTAGTTTATAAGTGTTGGTTATTAACGTTGGCTTGATTAACCGAAGTTAGAATTGAATACTAATTTATTAAAAAGTATGTATGAGCATATAATGCACTGCATATGGGTTATTTTAGAACACACATTTTAAAATTATATAAATATATAAATAAAAGTGGTCACTTTCTACATCGCAAAATTAATTCTAAGCGACTAAATACGTCCAAACAAATACATACTGTGGGGACGTCAAATTACAATCCATTTTTGACATTCTATATCTACTCATGGAAAGTGTATCCCTTTGAGGAGTGAAACTATAAATGGATATGCTCGCCCTCAGGGGTTAAATTTGACGGGTGACCCTACCCGTCAAGGAATTTTTTTATGACGTTTTTATTTTTAAACTGCCCATCATATGACTTTTAAAATTTATTTGTACAAGTTTCATCTAATTTCAAATTGTACTCATAATTGTTCAAAATTTTCATTTTTTGTTGTACAATTCGGCTCAAGTCTCATTGCTACACTTTGTTTTGAGACCTGCTGATCAAATTTTTCTGCAAATTTTCAGATTGTTCAAATGTTCTGAGTTTTTTTGTTTAAAATGGAAATACTGATAAAATAGATGGGAAATATATATAGAAACAACAAAAAATAATATTATGAAGTGAAAAAATATATATTCATAATTACTTTCACATGAAAATAATGAATGTTAATATTGTTGCAATAAATTTGACAAAAATAATTCACTCATAGCTATCATGTTTTCCATTTGAGTCACTACCATGTTAATCCCATTAAAAGAACAATAGTTGTGAAATAATTTTCAAACCAAAAGCATAATGTGCATGAACTATGTAAATGTTCAAAAAGTAGATTCAATATCACCATGTACAATTTCACCAAAAGAGGTAATTGTCAAAACACCACTATTACAAACATAAAAATAAAAGCAAAAACTTTAAATATTTAAGATTCTCCTTTCTTTAGCATCTTTCCAGATGTCAAATACCCTATCCCATTCCACCATAGATGAATCAAGCCCTGTTAGAGACACCCGCATCAAGGCATCCAATGCAACTAATGATAGCTTTGTTCTTCGGACATCCTTTATTATGTTTTGTCTTGAGAATCCTCTCTCACAAGCAACTGTACTTGCAGGAATAGTAAGTATCGCTTGCCATAATTTTGACATGTGAGGAAAATTTGTATGCAACCCTGTAACATAAAAGATCCTCCATGCATCTTTCATGGATGATCCCTCGCAATTAACACGAAGAGTGTCAACAAATGGATGCAACTCTTTCAAACAAGCCTCAAAATCAAATGTAGTTTTGTTTTCTTCACTTTGATAATAAGGATGTTGTAAGTGTTGAAAAATCTTTTCGAGCCAACGCTTTGAATTTCGTTCTCTGCCATGAACATCCTCTAAATAATGGCAAGGGCTAAACAATTTTGCTGAGTTGAAAAATGCAAGATCAGGGAATCTTCCGTTCAAATTCTCTACAAGAGCTTGAACATAATCTTTTGCAAGTTGTTTGCAACTTTCTATTGAACCTTCAATACACGGTTTCCATGATTGTTTTTGTATATCAACACAATCATCATATGCATGTGGAATTGCTACAAATCGTAATTCATGCTTGTGAACAAGCCCCTCCTTATCACAAATTTATAAAAAGCCAAATTTAGAGGCATCTATAAATTTAGATAAATAACATGTGCCATCTGCAAATGTGTCGCTTCTTAAAAACCACCTT
This sequence comes from Pinus tabuliformis, assembly GCA_031772625.1. Lineage (NCBI taxonomy): Eukaryota > Viridiplantae > Streptophyta > Pinopsida > Pinales > Pinaceae > Pinus > Pinus tabuliformis. The sequence continues at coordinate 456,387,308 of CM062812.1, forward strand.
TTCAAAGTGTTTACCGTGACATCTATGGCTGCCCCTAAAGAGATTGCATCAATGTACTCTTCTTGGAATTGCTTGTTCAACTTGTTTAATTCACACATTATATCTGCAAGCATATGTAAACAAAATTGTACTGAAAATATTCTTGCCTTATCATACCATGAGTCTTTTCTTTCATTTTTCCAAAATGTTAATATGGGAGGCATAAGTGCAACAAGTCTTTCAATGACTTGTCCCCTTGAAAGCCATCTAACTCCATGGATTTGAAGAGCTTGAAGAGTTTCAAGTTGCATAAGTTCCTGTAGAGCAATAAGTTGACTATTTCTTTTCGTATAATTTTGCAGCCAAGAATATACCTTATTTGCTAATTTCTCAACAAATAATAATTCAAGTATTTTTTTTGAAGCATCTGATGCAGCTAAGGCTTCACGATGAGCAATGCAATGAACACCTACAAGATTAGGTACATCTTTCTTCAAGAAAGTGATAAAACCATTTTCATTACCAACCATTGAAGAAGCGCCATCTGTGGAAACTCCTATCAATCTTTCTGTTGAAAGGCCCCTTGATTCCATTAAATGTTTGATTGCATCATAAGTTGTTTTCCCTCTTCCATCGCAAACATTTATGAGCTTTAAAAACTGTGAAATTGGAGGACCCAATCCTTTTGAGTTTAAAAACGTGGCATAAACCACAAGATGTTTTTCTAAACTACAGTCTGTACTTTCATCTAACATCAATGAAAAAAAAGGGCTATCTAGCATTTTGGACGTTTGTAGCTCTTCAAGGTAATGAGATATAGCAAAAAGGAATTCTTTTGCAGCCATGTGATTTGTATATGATGTGTACTCTTTGTTCTTTGGCATATTTGGCGTGTGTAAAGACATTGTAAACAAACAAAGATATTCATATTTTGAAAGTGGTAGATCCTCTTGTACCATCCAATATACTAATTTCATAGTAGTGATGACTCTTTCTTTGTTCATATCATCAATGCATGCAATGTGTTCTGTAATAGACTTCGCCTTCTTCTCATTTCCACATATCCACTTTGCCTATGAGAGTTTATGAATGCTTGAATTAGCATGAACAATTATAGAATCATGCTGCAATGTAGAGCAACCAGTCCCAATTCCCCATGGCCCCATTGCCTTATGAATTTCACAATATATGCATTTCATAACTATTTTTCCTTCATGCTTTGCCTCTCTCAACCACTTATACTTAGTTTTCCACTGATCACGAAACTCTCTTTTTACTTTCATTTTTCTTTTTTTTTGGGTGGTAGGTTCTCCGTGGTGAAATTCTTCATCACTTTTTTCATTATGCTCCAAGATATCATATTCTTCATTATGCCCCAAGACATCTAAATCTTCATTTAGATCAAAATCATGATCTTCTTTATCAGGCAATGAAGCTTGAGATGTATTAGACCATCCAAAATTTTTTTTGATAGAAAGTTGATTCCCTTTTTTTGAAGACATTTTTGATATATAATACCTATATAAAAAAAATAAAGTATTTAGTATATATGAATTTAATTTCATCAACTAAAACCATATTAAAAAAATAATATTGCATTGTTACGCTACCGAAAATCCCAAACGCTAAAAATAAATCTAAATAAATCATTTAATAAAACTATAAAAATACATCTTTAACAAATTCAATTAACTAATCCAACAAATGAAATTTTACAACAAAAATCCAAAACTAAACAATATAACATAGCTGTTACAAGGAGAGGTCATTTATAAGTTTTTATTGTAGGGGGCCAGCGCCAGTGAAACAAAACAGTGAATTAGGGGAATTACGACGCCTGATCTGATAGGACCAGGCAAACTAGTGTAATTACGGGGGTGTAATTATGGCGCCTGACCGAATAGACCCAAGTACAATAAATCAATGTAGACACACAACACAGGCAGCTAGCCTGGGATCGACCTAAAGACCCCTATTGGGTGAAGCTCAAAACATTCAACCAATCAAGCCCACTGGGCTAAAACTTATCATCAGAACTTTTAGTACTATTGGTTACATAGCCTAGGAGTCAAAGGCCGTATCATTATATCCTAAATCCAATCCATTTCCACCCATTAGCCCTTCAATCTGAAAAATTTGTATTTCTGTTAAACCCTGAGCGGTGAATTTCAACAACTCTGTGTATGTGCTGTGCTCCGCCCAGAGCTCACGGAACTGGAAGCATACACGTGTTCCTGTGTCTCGATCAAATATATGTTGTCGATTCAAGAACAAGTCTCGATGTTGTCGTATCTGAGCCATAACTGTCCCCATTGTTATGATGTTGTAAGTTTGTAACACATTCTATCATAACTGACTGTGATTGCAATCCCTGGCTAGCAAGAAAGTCCAAAACGGTCATTAAGGAAAAGGGTCCGTTTTGGTCTCGACTCTCCAGGCTTTGGGTTTTTTTAGCGGTGCAATGTTATTATTAAAGTTGTGAAACAATAAATTATGAAGCAAGCTATCCTTAACATATTTGTATACTATCCCTAACGTATTTGTATAATGTGTAATGTCTTTAGTTGGGTTGCTGCAAAGGGGCAAAGGGCGAGCTTCTCTAGCAATGATCCGGGTGTGTCCATCTGTCTCGTTAGTTATACAAATCACTCACCCACTTGCCACGTATACGCAAGGCCTTCCTTGCCTTCTCCATATCTCTGGGAATGGGACACACCGCCTGGCCTGGAAACTTGGGGATTAAAGAAGGAAGAGGAGGAGGAGGATCAGATGCAGCAAAGAATGGGACTCTGAGAATTGGGATGTGGAAGGAAGGAAGGTAGGCGGAGGCGGACCCATATGAGAGAATGCTAGTTTAAAATATGATCTAGCCCAACGTTAAGGTTGGTATAAATTGGCAGAGTAAGTCAATCGGTCAGAGAGAAATGGATAGAGGAGGTTCATCCATGGACCTGCCAATTATGCACGATAACGATCGGTATGAGCTCGTCAAGGATATTGGTTCAGGTACCTTGGTGTGGCCAGGTTGATGCGCGACAAACAGACCAAAGAACTTGTTGCTGTCAAATACATCGAGAGGGGGGAGAAGGTATAATTGACATCTCCACTAAACCTTAAACTTTTCTTTAAGGCCCACTCAATTTTTTTTTGTCCATGAATGCGCTGAGAATTGGACCTGGGCTAGTTAAGATTGCATCCATTTTTATAAATATGGCATTATTCCCCATTTCCCAGCGGGCCTTAACTGTTCTTTCTTTTCAATTTGACTCAAATCGTTTTATCTTGCTTGCAGATTGACGAAAATGTGCGCAGAGAGAAATCATCAACCATTGTTCTCTGAAACATCCAAACTTTGTTCGCTTCAAAGTGGCAAGAAATTCAGTTTGGGGTTGTGCATATTTTGTGTTAAAACATTTGATGCAATTGAAGGAATGCCGATTTCTGCAATTTGGAGTATGTTGAGATTGTGTTTGTGTTTGCAGGTCATATTAACGCCGACCCATTTGGCAATTGTGATGGAATATGCAGCAGGGGGTGAGTTCTTTGAACGGATATGTAATGCCGGCCGCTTTAGTGAAGACGAGGTTCTTGTAAATATTTTCTTTGGCAAACAAAGACTTTGAGAGTTGACTGGGGGAAAGGGACGTTGTTTGTTTTCAGAGAGGCTAACATCCGCTCAACTCCAGAGGATCGTTGTCGGTGTTCACAAACTCCTCTCAACCCCACAGGATGTGATTAAGTTTGAATAAAGTTATTTAACAATACCACTGAAAGAGCAACGCTGTGTCTATTGGAATTAAAGCAAAGCACATCCAAAAAAATAAAATGTGGCACCACACAATTATATCATCCCATCCATGAATCACTTCAAGAAATTAGCAGCTATAACAGTGTAATTGTTATTTGTACAGAGAGAGGGAGGGATTTCAAAAACCTGGCAACGCAAAATTTAAGTTGGGCACTGCTCTTTCGCCCTGGCGAATCGGCGATGTATATAAACTGATGACAGAAGCTGAAAACTCAACAGAAATCGCACCAGACACACGACCAGAACTCTGTTGGGGACCGGGGTTGATGTTGGTTTTCACTGTGTAGCATCTTTGGTGCAAAAGTATAGTTGACAACTCGGCCCTCGCGAGTCGCAGTCGCCGCTCGAGCATACATTCCCAGAATTGTATTTTTTAATGAAAATCCAATCACCGATTCACCTTGTAACTTGTTACTTAAGTTTCCATATCTTTCCATCAGGGGTTAAATTTGACGGGTGACCCTACCCGTCAAGGAATTTTTTTATGACGTTTTTATTTTTAAACTGCCCATCATATGACTTTTAAAATTTATTTGTACAAGTTTCATCTAATTTCAAATTGTACTCATAATTGTTCAATTTTTTCATTTTTTGTTGTACAATTCGGCTCAAGTCTCATTGCTACACTTTGTTTTGAGACCTGCTGATCAAATTTTTCTGCAAATTTTCCAGATTGTTCAAATGTTCTGAGTTTTTCTGTTTAAAATGGAAATACTGATAAAATAAATGGGAAATATATATAAAAACAACAAAAAATAATATTATGAAGTGAAAAAATATATATTCATAATTACTTTCACATGAAAATAATGAATGTTAATATTGTTGCAATAAATTTGACAAAAATAATTCACTCACAGCTATCATGTTTTCCATTTGAGTCACTACCATGTTAATCCCATTAAAAGAACAATAGTTGTGAAATAATTTTCAAACCAAAAACATAATGTGCATGAACTATGTAAATGTTCAAAAAGTAGATTCAATATCACCATGTACAGTTTCACCAAAAGAGGTAATTGTCAAAACACCACTATTACAAACATAAAAATAAAAGCAAAAACTTTAAATATTTAAGATTCTCCTTTCTTTAGCATCTTTCCAGATGTCAAATACCCTATCCCATTCCACCATAGATGAATCAAGCCCTGTTAGAGACACCCGCATCAAGGCATCCAATGCAACTAATGATAGCTTTGTTCTTCGGACATCCTTTATTATGTTTTGTCTTGAGAATCCTCTCTCACAAGCAACTGTACTTGCAGGAATAGTAAGTATCGCCTGCCATAATTTTGACATGTGAGGAAAATTTGTATGCAACCCTGTAACATAAAAGATCCTCCATGCATCTTTCATGGATGATCCCTCGCAATTAACACGAAGAGTGTCAACAAATGGATGCAACTCTTTCAAACAAGCCTCAAAATCAAATGTAGTTTTGTTTTCTTCACTTTGATAATAAGGATGTTGTAAGTGTTGAAAAATCTTTTCGAGCCAACGCTTTGAATTTCGTTCTCTGCCATGAACATCCTCTAAATAATGGCAAGGGCTAAACAATTTTGCTGAGTTGAAAAATGCAAGATCAGGGAATCTTCCGTTCAAATTATCTACAAGAGCTTGAACATAATCTTTTGCAAGTTGTTTGCAACTTTCTATTGAACCTTCAATACACGGTTTCCATGATTGTTTTTGTATATCAACACAATCATCATATGCATGTGGAATTGCTACAAATCGTAATTCATGCTTGTGAACAAGCCCCTCCTTATCACAAATTTATAAAAAGCCAAATTTAGAGGCATCTATAAATTTAGATAAATAACATGTGCTATCTGCAAATGTGTCGCTTCTTAAAAACCACCTTTTCAAAGTCTTTACCGTGACATCTATGGCTGCCCCTAAAGAGCTGACATCAATGTACTCTTCTTGGAATTGCTTGTTCAACTTGTTTAATTCACACATTATATCTGCAAGCATATGTAAACAAAATTGTACTGAAAAGATTCTTGCCTTATCATACCATGAGTCTTTTCTTTCATTTTTCCACAATGTTAATATGGGAGGCATAAGTGCAACAAGTCTTTCAATGACTTGTCCCCTTGAAAGCCATCTAACTCCATGGATTTGAAGAGCTTGAAGAGTTTCAAGTTGCATAAGTTCCTGTAGAGCAATAAGTTGACTATTTCTTTTCGTAGAATTTTGCAGCCAAGAATATACCTTATTTGCTAATTTCTCAACAAATAATAATTCAGGTATTTTTTTTGAAGCATCTGATGCAGCTAAGGCTTCACGATGAGCAATGCAATGAACACCTACAAGATTAGGTACATCTTTCTTCAAGAAAGTGATAAAACCATTTTCATTACCAACCATTGAAGAAGCGCCATCTGTGGAAACTCCTATCAATCTTTCTGTTGAAAGGCCCCTTGATTCCATTAAATGTTTGATTGCATCATAAGTTGTTTTCCCTCTTCCATCGCAAACATTTATGAGCTTTAAAAACTGTGAAATTGGAGGACCCAATCCTTTTGAGTTTAAAAACGTGGCATAAACCACAAGATGTTTTTCTAAACTACGGTCTGTACTTTCATCTAACATCAATGAAAAAAAAGGGCTATCTAGCATTTTGGAAGTTTGTAGCTCTTCAAGGTACTGAGATATAGCAAAAAGGAATTCTTTTGCAGCCATGTGATTTGTATATGATGTGTACTCTTTGTTCTTTGGCATATTTGGCGTGTGTAAAGACATTGTAAACAAACAAAGAGATTCATATTTTGAAAGTGGTAGATCCTCTTGTACCATCCAATATACTAATTTCATAGTAGTGATGACTCTTTCTTTGTTCATATCATCAATGCATGCAATGTGTTTTGTAATAGACTTCGCCGCCTTCTCATTTCCACATATCCACTTTGCCTGTGAGAGTTTATGAATGCTTGAATTCGCATGAACAATTATAGAATCATGCTGCAATGTAGAGCAACCAGTCCCAATTCCCCATGGCCCCATTGCCTTATGCATTTCACAATATATGCATTTCATAACTTTTTTCCTTCATGCTTTGCCTCTCTCAACCACTTATACTTAGTTTTCCACTGATCACGAAACTCTCTTTTTACTTTCATTTTTCTTTTTTTTTGGGTGGTAGGTTCTCCATGGTGAAATTCTTCATCACTTTTTTCATTATGCTTCAAGATATCATATTCTTCATTATGCCCCAAGACATCTAAATCTTCATTTAGATCAAAATCATGATCTTCTTTATCAGGCAATGAAGCTTGAGATGTATTAGACCATCCAAATTTTTTTTTGATAGAAAGTTGATTCCCTTTTTTTGAAGACATTTTTGATATATAATACCTATATAAAAAAAATAAAGTATTTAGTATATATGAATTTCATTTCATCAACTAAAACCATATTAAAAAAATAATATTGCACTGTTACGCTACTGAAAATCCCAAACGCTAAAAATAAATCTAAATAAATCATTTAATAAAACTATAAAAATACATCTTTAACAAATTCAATTAACTAATCCAACAAATGAAATTTTACAACAAAAATCCAAAACTAAACAATATAACATAGCTGTTACAAGGAGAGGTCATTTATAAGTTTTTATTGTAGGGGGCCAGTGCCAGTGAAACAAAACAGTGAATTAGGGGAATTACGACGCCTGATCTGATAGGACCAGGCAAACCAATGTAAGTACGGGAGTGTAATTATGGCGCCTGACCGAATAGACCCAAGTACAATAAATCAATGTAGACACACAACACAGGCAGCTAGCCTGGGATCGACCTAAAGACCCCTATTGGGTGAAGCTCAAAACATTCAACCAATCAAGCCCACTGGGCTAATACTTATCATCAAAACTTTTAGTACTATTGGTTACATAGCCTAGGAGTCAAAGGCCGTATCATTATATCCTAAATCCAAACCATTTCCACGGCACCCATTAGCCCTTCAATCTGAAAAATTTGTATTTCTGTTAAACCCTGAGCGGTGAATTTCAACAACTCTGTGTATGTGTTGTGCTCCGCCCAGAGCTCACGGAACTGGAAGCATACACGTGTCCCTGTGTCTCGATCAAATATATGTTTTCGATTCAAGAACAAGTCTCGATGTTGTCGTATCTGAGCCATAATTGTCCCCATTGTTATGATGTTGTAAGTTTGTAACACATTCTATCATAACTGACTGTGATTGCAATCCCTGGCTAGCAAGAAAGTCCAAAACGGTCATTAAGGAAAAGGGTCCGTTTTGGTCTCGACTCTCCAGGCTTTGGGTTTTTTTAGCGGTGCAATGTTATTATTAAAGTTGTGAAACAATAAATTATGAAGCAAGCTATCCTTAACATATTTGTATACTATCCCTAACATATTTGTATAATGTGTAATGTCTTTAGTTGGGTCGCTGCAAAGGGGCAAAGGGCGAGCTTCTCTAGCAATGATCCGGGTGTGTCCATCTGTCTCGTTAGTTATACAAATCACTCACCCACTTGCCACGTATACGCAAGGCCTTCCTTGCCTTCTCCATATCTCTGGGAATGGGACACACCGCCTGGCCTGGAAACTTGGGGATTAAAGAAGGAAGAGGAGGAGGAGGATCAGATGCAGCAAAGAATGGGACTCTGAGAATTGGGATGTGGAAGGAAGGAAGGCAGGCGGAGGCGGATCCATATGAGAGAATGCTAGTTTACAATATGATCTAGCCCAACGTTAAGGTTGGTATAAATTGGCAGAGTAAGTCAATCGGTCAGAGAGAAATGGATAGAGGAGGTTCATCCATGGACCTGCCAATTATGCACGATAACGATCGGTATGAGCTCGTCAAGGATATTGGTTCAGGTAACTTTGGTGTGGCCAGGTTGATGCGCGACAAACAGACCAAAGAACTTGTTGCTGTCAAATACATCGAGAGGGGGGAGAAGGTATAATTAACATCTCCACTAAACCTTAAACTTTTCTTTAAGGCCCACTCAATTTTTTTTTGTCCATGAATGCGCTGAGAATTGGACCTGGGCTAGTTAAGATTGCATCCATTTTTATAAATATCGCATTATTCCCCATTTCCCAGTGGGCCTTAACTGTTCTTTCTTTTCAATTTGACTCAAATCGTTTTATCTTGCTTGCAGATTGACGAAAATGTGCGCAGAGAGAAATCATCAACCATTGTTCTCTGAAACATCCAAACATTGTTCGCTTCAAAGAGGCAAGAAATTCAGTTTGGGGTTGTGCATATTTTGTGTTAAAACATTTGATGCAATTGAAGGAATGCCGATTTCTGCAATTTGGAGTATGTTGAGATTGCGTTTGTGTTTGCAGGTCATATTAACGCCGACCCATTTGGCAATTGTGATGGAATATGCAGCAGGGGGTGAGTTCTTTGAACGGATATGTAATGCCGGCCGCTTTAGTGAAGACGAGGTTCTTGCAAATATTTTCTTTGGCAAACAAAGACTTTGAGAGTTGACTGGGCGAAAGGGACGTTGTTTGTTTTCAGAGAGGCTAACATCCGCTCAACTCCAGAGGATCGTTGTCGGTGTTCACAAACTCCTCTCAACCCCACAAGATGTGATTAAGTTTGAATAAAGTTATTTAACAATACCACTGAAAGAGCAACGCTATGTCTATTGGAATTAAAGCAAAGCACATCCAAAAAAATAAAATGTGGCACCACACAATTATATCATCCCATCCATGAATCACTTCAAGAAATTAGTAGCTATAACAGTGTAATTGTTATTTGTACAAAGAGAGAGGGAGGGATTTCAAAAACCTGGCAACGCAAAATTTAAGTTGGGCACTGCTCTTCTGCCCTGGCGAATCGGCGATGTATATAAACTGATGACAGAAGCTGAAAACTCAACAGAAATCGCACCAGACACACGACCAGAACTTTGTTGGGGACCGGGGTTGATGTTGGTTTTCACTGTGTAGCATCTCTGGTGCAAAAGTATAGTTGACAACGCGGCCCTCGCGAGTCGCAGTCACCGCTCGAGCATACATTCCCAGAATTGTATTTTTTAATGAAAATCCAATCACCGATTCACCTTGTAACTTGTTACTTAAGTTTCCATATCTTTCCATATCTTGGACACGCGGTAGTCTGGTACAGTGGTAAGTTTACAGTGGTAAATGCTCAAGCGCTAAATCTGAATGCGAATTGAATGCCATCCGATCACTGTCCTTTATCAGTAAACGCTAAACTTGGTAAGTTTACAGTGGACCAGTGGTAAATGCTCAAGCGCTAAATCTGAATGCGAATTGAATGCCATCTGATCACTGTCCTTTATTAGTAAACGCTAAACTTGCAAGTTGCATGTTGGCAGTTGCCCCCGCCGGAGATTATAACTTACATTGTAACTTACAGCCTACAGGTATGACATAAGGTTAAATATATATATAAAAGAAATTTATAAAAAAAAAAAATTAAACTTTTAATTTTTAAACCTGCCCGTCAATATGACGTTTTTGAAAATTAATGGTAAGTTGCCCATGACGTGGAAATTTAAAACTAAAACGTATTTTACGGGTAAAAAAGAGAAATACGGGCATACGGGCGTCAAATTTAACCCCTGCTTTCCATATCTTGGACACGCGGTAGTCTGGTACAGTGGTAAGTTTACAGTGGTAAATGCTCAAGCGCTAAATTTGAATGCGAATTGAATGCCATCCGATCACTGTCCTTTATCAGTAAACGCTAAACTTGGTAAGTTTACAGTGGACCAGTGGTAAATGCTCAAGCCCTAAATCTGAATGCGAATTGAATGCCATCCGATCATTATCCTTTATCAGTAAACGCTAAACTTGCAAGTTGCATGTTGGAAGTTGCCCCGGCCGGAGATTATAACTTACATTGTAACTTACAACGTACAGGTATGACATAAGGTTAAATATATATATAAAAGAAATTTATAAAAAAAAAAATTTAAACTTTTAATTTTTAAACCTCCCCGTCAATATGACGTTTGTGAAAATTAATGGCAAATTACCCATGACGTGGAAATTTAAAACTAAAACATATTTTACGGATAAAAAAGAAAAATACGGGCATACGGGCGTCAAATTTAACCCCTGCTCGCCCTCTACAATTCCGCTTTACGTTCATTGGACTCCTCGTCACGCGAAAGAAGCTTCCCATCAATTCCGACTCAAAAGTGTTCCGCATATTCACTGAGGAAGCACGTCACCAAATCAGATTCACCAATCAAATTATTTTCAAATGTCTTTGCGCCTATATTTTTATCTTGGCTTCTTGTCCTACGCATAACGCTGTTTGAAAGCGGCCACGTGTACTAGTACGCGTAAATCCTTAGGAACTCAACGCGGTTTCTCTCCCTATATATATGTTGCCCTGCAGCTAACACTCTTAACGTCATCAGTAAGCACAAATATTCACTTGCAATACTGTAGAAGCACCTTTATGCGTCCTGAGTTCAAACCCTCTAGGCTTCAAACTCTCAAGCACTTCCTGAGTTCGACTCCGGAATACCAGAGCAACAAACCGACATGGCTAAACCCTCGCAAAACCTGAACGCCCAAAACAGACGCCAAAATCGCTCACTGAAGTCGCGGCAGTTTAAGGGAATTCGAATGAGAAAATGGGGGAAATGGGTTTCGGAAATACGAATGCCTAATTGCACAGGCAGAATTTGGCTCGGCTCCTATGACACCCTGGAAAAGGCTGCCCGCGCCTACGATTTTGCGGCGTATTGCCTGAGAGGATCAAAAGCCAAGCTCAATTTTCCCCTGTCTCAGCCGGAAATCCCCTGCGCCTCTTCTTTATCGCCGCCCCAAATTCAAGCCTCAGCCGCCAAATTCGCCGCAGAAGAATTGCAGCTGCCTTCTGAAGGAGCATTTTCATCGTCCTGTTCGGAAACGGAATCGGAATGCAGCGATGACTGCCAGGAGATTTGGACGGAAAAAAGCCCGACATTTTGGGATTGGGTACTTCTTGAATGTCTGGAGAGCGGCAAGTCTCCGAATTTAAATGAATTCCCGCCGTTGGATGAGTCTCTGGAGTACTTTGGGGTGAAGTTGTAGCTGACTGGAAGGCGATTCATTTTCAAATTCTTTGAGACTAAGGTGAGAGAGCCGAGGTTTCATTGTTTGAGACATTTATGACATTGGTGGATGAATGCTCCTCACATTGAGGACATTAGCTGCCAACTCAAAATGAGGGTCACATCTTCATTATTATTAATCAGTACCCAATCAAATTTAAATAAAAAATATGGAAACAAAATGATGAATTACAATGCATTTTGAGTTACATTCCCAGGCAGAGTTTCATGGGGCTTTGATTTGGTATGATCTTTTGGTTATGGCCCTAAATTAGTCCAAAATCACCTGATTGATTAGAACCAATTTAACGATATTGAGGAGATATCTCTTCTTTTTTTTCAAGAATGAAAAAACACTTTCAATTAATTTATAAAGAGAAAGTGCATTGGTCAAAGAATAAAACTTCTCACTGTCATCTCTATAAAAACTAACATACTTTTACCATCAGTTCTGTAAAAAGATACATTGAGCTAATTAATCAAACTAACAGTGCTGTACCTGGATACAGAGATACATTAATTATCTGATTCTCTCTTCAAAAGATTTTCTTAGCAGCTCCTCATCTGCAGAATTCAAGCAGATTCTCAGTTATATTACTACACTTATACCGCAGGGATATCTTTGCAACAAACCTAGCATTACTAGGAGAGAAATGAACACTGAAACTGGTATTTAAAATGGGAATGAATAATGAAATTAATATTTGGAATTGATTTGGATTTTGACAGTGGCCCAGATAGAAACAAGACTTGAAAGCTCAATCTATCTCTAGTACCAACCAGTGTCACGTACAAGCAAGTATCTACACAGAAGCAGGGCAATTCCAGCAACTGAGAAAGCGGTCGCCAAAAGGACGATGGTGAATACTTGCGAGTTGTCAAGGTTAGCAAAATTTACGAGGGATGGTCCCAAAAATAAAATACCCATGTTTTTGTATGTCAACCAATTAGTTTTATCAATTATAATATTTTTTTTGGTTTCTACTATGTCTAAACATTAATGTTTGCTTTAATTTGGTTAAATTTTTTTTTGGGTTATTGATCTGGTATCTTAAAATTTGTTTGTGATTATATACATGAAATTAATATTTTGAAAAATTATTGGGGCACTTAAATTGTGAAGAGTTTACAATTCAAACTTGTGATTTCAGCAAATTTTTATCAGATTTTGGACTAAAAATACACCATAAAAATACCAAAAAACTAAACCGAATAAATCATAGTAAAACCTTCAAACCATATAAGTAATAAACTATGAATAGAGATAATATATCTAACTCCAATTTTGTAAAAAAATAAATAAAGGCAAACAAAGCAAACCTAAGCAACACTTGGTTACTTCTCAAATGTACATTTTTCTAACAAAAAAGTTACTTCAACATGAATGAGATGAATTTCAAATAAATACTCTAAGAACCATGATAAAAGAACTATCTTTACTAATCAAGTTACTAGCCTATTTCTTCTTTTTTCCGTTCTTTTTAAGATGATTAAATTGAGATATAAATGAAATTACTCTAAATAATATAATATATATATATATATATATATAACTTGCTTTAAAGTTTTTTAAGCTAATATTAATAATTTATAAATTAATAAAAATATTTATTTTCAATAATATATTTTATATTTAATCCAAGAAACTTAATTCCACTGGTATGTTTCCAGGGGAATGAGTTCAAGTCTTAAAAGAAATGGTGTAAAATGATCCTTATTTGAAAAAATAGTAGCTATATGTACAAATTTGTAATTCCATTAGATAAAATATACTCATTTCAAATTAGTAATTCCATTAGATAAAATATACTCATTTCAAATATATATATATTCAAGTTTTTATAAAATTGAAAATATATTAATGTTAAAAAAAAAACAAAAAACAAAAAACAAAAAACAAAAAAATGTGAAAAAAAAAATCTATATACACAATTTCAACTTAATTTATTATTTTCCTTGTTCAAAAAAACATCACATAAATAATTTAGACAAACTATAAGTATCTCCAATATCTTTTTGAAGGTGCATAAAATACAAATAATTTTTAACTCATTACTTTATTTATTTTAATAAAATTATTAACTTTAATTTATTTTTCCTTTTCTTTTAACTTCAATTAATTAATTAATAATAAAAAAACAAAAACTAACTAACTAACCGATGTATTTCACTAAAAATTGCTCACATTGCTATCATTTGAGATTACATCACATTGTTATCAATGCAACCTCTTGGATCAATATAAAAAAGCTTAAAATATATCTAAGTGTGAAAGTTTAGCATCTTAATTTGAATCACTCAAACTATATCCTTGATAGACCAATCCATCTATCTTTTCGCAAACACATGATTTTGTAAAACTATATCCTTGATAGACCAATCTATCTATCTTTTCGCAAACACATGATTTTGTAAAAAAAAGTTAAAGCTACAACCTCAATGACTCCTTAAAAATATTTTAATATTCATTCCATGAACCAAAGTAGCTTCAAGCTTCAATTATCTTGTGAAAGATCAATTTTTTTTTAAGTAAATTTAAATATTTTCATTTTCATTTTAATTTTATTATGGTACTAATAATAATACATATAGTTATATATATTTCACATTTTCTTTTCGATATTTTATATTGTGTTTATAGATTTTTTTAACTTATTTAATGACTCCTTAAAAATATTTTAATATTCATTCCATGAACCAAAGTAGCTTCAAGCTTCAATTATCTTGTGAAAGATCAATTTTTTTTAAGTAAATTTAAATATTTTCATTTTCATTTTAATTTTATTATGGTACTAATAATAATACATATAGTTATATATATTTCACATTTTCTTTTCGATATTTTATATTGTGTTTATAGATTTTTTTAACTTATTTTATAATTTTTTTATTTTCTTTTAATTGTAAGAAAGATTATTGTAAATGATATTTTTTTTTTTAAATTGAGATGTGATATTATAAAATGTTATGATTGTTAATATAGTTTTAAATTATTTTAGTATATATAATAAAATAAATTTTAATTTATAACTGTTATTTATATTTCATATATTTGGATATAAAAATATTATTATTTGTAATAATATGTTTATTATATAAATTTGAAACCGAAGTTTTAAAGTATCATGGTTGCAAATATGAATCATCATCACTTAAATTTCTTTGAATGAAATACACATATTATAAATTTCTTGCTAAAGAAATTGTTTATAAATTTTATTAATAAAAGAAAAATTACAATATAAAAATTTGAATTGAATCAACTTCTTCTTATTATTATTAGTTTTTATTTTATATTATTGTTTTAATTGAATCCAAATTATGTTTTATTATTATTATGTTTTGATATAATACTTCATTATAACATCTCATCTAGTCCACCATTCCAGCATCTCCTATGGTTTCAAATACAACTCATGTTTCAACAACGTTCAAAACAACATGACATATATTTAATATTAATATTGTTGAACTTTATAAATTGAGCACTTGAAACGCCTTTAGTTTTAGTTATGTAATATGTGTTGAGGCTGACAAAAGTGTTGTTGAGCATGCATTATGGATTCTTCTATTGTCTTGTGGTCGCTTTTGGTAGGCATACCAACCTTGCTAGGAAATTTGTATAACATATAGTAATTTCAATTCCCTCCTTTGCATCATCTTTGTAGAATAAACCATCTCTCAACTTCCGTGATATAAATCCGTTGATATTTTTTGCTGCTTCTTGGGCATGTGTGGTTAGTCCCATTGTTGGATTCTTTATCTCTAAGGGAAGCCATTGATTAATTTAAATGCTAGCATTCTTGCATCCAAAATTTTGATTGGGTTAACTAGCATGGTGAAGAAGCAAGGATAAAGAACCATTTTCCAAACCCTTACAAGGTTTGATCCATGAAATCTCGCATTCTTGTGTTTCAATTGCTAGACATGACTCTTAATTACCCACTATACTTTATTGTATGGCTTGTGACATCAATGCTGACCTTTGTGAACACATAAAAGAAAATCCTGTGACTTTTTGGAGAAAAGCAAAGATGTTCCAACGAAGTTGTATGACTCCATTGGTTATCCCAAGATGGCTTTCATTCCTATTACTTTAGTGAAACACCCAAGGATCCTTGAAATGGATGTTTGAAAAGAATGTATTCAAGTAACCATTATCAAATTTATTGTCCAGGTAGATCTGGTTGAAATGGTGTTGATATAAGTGATGGAGGACAAGAATTTAAAAGTTCACATTAAGGAAAGACACATTCCAACCCAAAAATTCTAGGTTGGATAGAAATTGAAAAGGAAAAGCTTGGTTTTTGACTAGCACTAGGATTCCATGGATTATTTTGAGAAACGCCAGTGTTCATATTAAAATTTTGATTACCTTGACTAAAATAAGGGAAACCTCCATTTATTGGATTCCCAAAATATTGGAATGGGTTTCCTCAACTGACATCCTTGCATGGGATTCTAAAATTTCTAGAAGGGCATGGATCAAACCAACATCCTAGAAGAGTGGAACATATTACTCCCATGATGATGAAATAAAGAAAAGATGGTGCTACCAATTGGACCACTGAATGATGGAAAAGTTATATTGGGAGTGGGGGCGGGGGAAGGGCTGAATCAATATTATACAATTTTTAACAGTCCTTAGGATCTTTAATTTATTATCTAAAAAACCACACAACAACACCATGAATCAAATAATACACACATAGATAAGGATATATAGGAATTTACATGGATACCCATACGAGAGTAGACAACAGAACTTATGTCTAAACATTATTGTAGGAATCAACCTACTATTATATTCAATTTACTAACACAAACCAAAAGGATACACCCTGTAACACCTCCTCCCACATTTAGCCACTTTTAAAAGCTCTCCAGGGTAAACGTGAGCTAAGAGTTATATGAAATGACTCGACCTCCAATTTCCAGTTGTGGAAGTGGGGCCTGCAATTGGAAACTTATTGATACCGCTTAGGAACACAAAATCACCCTAAATTTAACCAACAACCTCTTATGATTAGATCTTGAGCTGGAACTTATTTTTACAAATTTTTCCTCCCAACCACACCCTTAAAACACTATGCTTGCAGATGGAAGGCTTCAACCACATCCAAAAGCCTTCTTTTATGTGGTTATAACCAAATTTCTCAAGTTCTGTGCATGCGGTGGCAAGATTCGTGCAACTTTTTCAGGGCTAGCCTACATGCCATTGCCTAGAACACGTTATAACTTTCTAGGATGAAATCTGAGATGATGAAAAGTCTAAACAATCAATTATAGGGATATATCTTGACCAGGATATGCCAAACACATGATAAAAAATCCGTGAAACATATGGTAAACATAATAGCTACAGGTCATGAATGCATATCTGATCATGATCTTCTTAACTTCATTAAAGAATCATAAAAAAGGCTCTCTGCCCTCTCAAGCTAGCTGCATCAACACTTGTTAGCTCATATATTTATCAATAATTAACTAAATTATGAATCATAGACAAGACCCATAGCAAGAGCACATCATATAACCATGCATATAACTAACATATAACCATGATAATGGAATCCATAAAAAATTAGCCATAAGATCAACATAATAACTCGTACATGTTCTCATTGATCACAATAAGAAATAGATCATATTAACGTATGCAGAAGCCAACCAAGTCAGGGACTTCCACGTACCACCCGACCATAGATTAGGCTAAACCAAATCTCTCTTTTAACCAATCACCCCAGTGTCATATTCCAAGCATGAATATGAGATCATATGGGTTAAACCAAAATAGAAGCAACCAAGGATTCCATATGCCAAACCACCTCAACCCTCAGCCACAATGATTTCACCTAATCGGTCCAGAAATCACTAATACCAAACCAGATTGATCTCTTCCCAAGCTCTCCAGGGCTCCAGGGATTCTATCTCAACCCATAAAATCTAGGGAACCCAAGATATTATGGGGCTCCAAATATATATCATCTCAACCCACAGTCTCCAAGGAACCTAAGTTGTAATAGGGCTCCAGAGGTTCTATCCCAACCCAAAAACTCCAAGGAACCCGAGAACCAATAAAAAATCCAAACAGGGAACCCACAACATCATGGATATCTAGGAAATGGAAAGACAAGGCTAAACCACTGTCAATCCAGGAAAATATCCATACCAATGACAACTATACCAAAGAACCACATGCATGTATCATGCATCCAAATCTCAATAAGAAATACATACATGCAACCTGTTACCTGCAATGGAGTTCTGTTGTAGCTGTTGATCCACCTTCTTTTCCGATGCCCACTAATTCCTTGCTTATCCTTTCCTTACTTGTCTCCAAATCCAAGTGAATGCTAGAAGGCTCCAAGAATGGTGTGCAAGAGTGTAGTAGAGATAGAATGAACAAATGCTGAGCCAAAAATGTCAAAAAACTATCAATTGCTTCTCTGATGCCTTTTTATCATTGATGTCTCCTTTTTCTTTTATTTTCCTCATTTTCTCTCTAATTTCCCTTGCATGCATATTTGTGTCTCTTCACCTTCATTTTCTCCTATTTTCCTTTATTTCTCATAATTAAATGTCATTTATTGCCTTTTCACCTTTGCCAATTTCGATAGTTTATTAAACCACAAGTGACTCCAATGTGGTGCTTTCCACACCATTCAACTTAAAATATGTGTCCCATGACCTTAGTCTTATTTTATTTACATGGAAAATCAACCAGTGGCTATTACAAACCCCTCCACCTTGAGGGAACACCGTCCTTAGTGTTCTATGAAATTTATGACCAACAAAACATATTTCTTATGGAGCTTTATAACACAAGTATTGCAGAATTTACAATCCACACACACACACATATATGCTCAACTAGAAAATAAGGAAGGATACAAAGCGCACATCTGATCAAACCAATCAATCACATGATCAAGATCCTCGACATGAAACTATTGAGCAATGGTCGATTTCTCTATTTTATAACCCTATCATTAATCAGGCCTAGATCCTTTCCCTAGGCTTCCTACTATGGAACATATGGAAAATTCAAAACATAAAAATTTTCAAAGACCAAGACATCCCTCCGCAACATATCTGGAAGATTACTGAAGGCAATATAAGGAAGGCCATCTTATCGAAGCCTTGGACGGAAGAAGATTGGAAAGTTAGTGAAGAGGAGGCTTTAATCCTGGAAAATATTAATCTGTCCCTAAAAATGTCTCCACCCCAGAGTCCTCATCACCCCCTGGATCACATCTCTTCTCCATTCATGTTCATTCCTCCCCTTGAGGGATTCATATTCATCAATTGGCGGGGCCTCGAAAGGAAATCCAGGTCCGGCTAGGTATGCTGCAATGCTAAGGGACTTGATGGGCCAACCTATTCCTAGGTCTACGTGGGTACACAATGAACAATGTTACAAAACCGATTTCCCTTGAAAAAGGATTGATGATGGCTAAAATGAAAAGAATCCCAAAAATTGACATTACTCGAGACTCCAAAATGGTGATCAAAATGACTCAGAAGATCCTTCATGGTGTTCTAGTAGAAAAAATGATTAGAAGTTGGTGACTATAAGTTCAAGGCTCCCACATCAAGGACCTGCTACTCTCATTTTCTTATGTGATCCATACTCACGCCAGGTGAGAAGGCAATAAAATCGTGAATTGGCTAGCAAACCAGGGGGCGGTGGATGAATCCCATGATCTTGTATCAGGTTGGCCGCTGCCATTGGAGCCATCCTTACAGAGCCATTTAGAAAATCTCATTCAAAAAGAGCAGGCTTCCTCGTTGGGGGTGCATGTCGAGGCATATGATAGGAAAATGGGCGTTACTCCCCACACACACGACAACATGAACGCACAAGACAATTAGTAAATGGGCCTTGGGAATAGGTCTGATGAACATGCTTGATGCAGAAATTGGTATAAGGAACACGAGATATGGAAGTGTGGTGAGGGTGGTGAGAGCAGAGATGAAAGTTGGAGAGACAATTTCTTTTGCGTAGGCTGAGGGGTGTCTCCTCAGCTTTAGTTCTAGGCTATCTCTGGAAGCGGAGGCGTTGGCCTTAATTCCAACCACATTCAGTGTTTCATTCTCATTCATAATTCGAAGTGCGACCTCCATTTGGGAGCCTGGTGCGTAGCGAGTGAGGCATCGATAGGAATGGAAAAGTCTGCGGGTTGTGAGCTACTCTCCTAGGTCTAATGGGTAGAGGAGGAGTGGGTCTACTACAAACTGTAAGAGTGTGCTTACAGTACCATTATTCCGGTAGTTGGTTCCTATCTCTTGTCTAATTTTCCTTTGGGTCGCGTTGAAGAGCACCTATTTAAGAGTGCACATCCTGGAAGCTTGTTTAGTCATACCACTCATCTGTTGTGTCATCAATTTTTAGTCGTTATGACTTTTTTTTTTTTTTCTATCAGCTTGTTGGAGGTAGAGGACATCTGCACTCCTGTACATCTTGATGTTGAATCAGTGGTACTGTTAGCCTATTGCAACTCCTACTCGTTGAGGGGGGGTGTATGTTTCTAGAACTGGTACGCCCTCCCTAGTCTGTAGGTCAGGTGGAGGGACATGGGGTTTCAGGGTGAGGGGTCAGAGACTACATAACTGGTCTATTTAGGAAGTTTTAATTAGGGATTTGAGATGGGGTGTCAACACTATCATAATGTTATGCCAGCGAGGCCATCCATGAGGATGAGGTCACTCCGGCAGAGGGATTTATGAGGATGATGGGGAGTTGGTAGCCCCTTGTAGAGACTTGCCTGGTCGAGTGGAACTTCTAGCTCCCTAATACTCCATTGAAGTGCAAATTCGTCTCCTCCAACACTCTGTTCACTAGCTTTCCCATACACAACATGAGGATCATGGAGACTTGGTTGGTTTTCTCGCAGATATTCTTCACAATCAGAGGCAGTTTCTAGCTCGTCAAGCTTCCCTTCAAAGGGCTCAATGATAGCTTCAGGATCACATGGAAAGTTATGAGTCTCGCATGGCTCATGTGGAATCTCACATCCATGAAGCTTTCCACTGCCCATATGATAATGACAGAGCTTTAGAGGTAAATGCTCCTAACCCAACTCAGTAGTTTGGATGAACTTTGGTTTTGTGTATTTTTTGGATAAATTTTGTGCCTGATGGGCTGTGGATAGATCGAGCCCTTGTTTTACTCAGTTGCTTTCTATTTTATTCTGCTTGTACTTAAAGGCCAACAAATTCGGTCAGAGCAAGGCCATTTTTTATTTCCAGAAGAGCTACCCACAATGTATCTTTTTCATGATTTAATAGAAACTATCGGCTTACAAAAAAAACATATATACATTTAAAAAAACATGGAACAAGATTCTTAACATGGAGATTTCCATGGAGATTCTTAATTTGTAAATAGACTTTGTTACAATGTGATGAGCCAATATCATGGCTTATCAATACCACATTCCCAAAAAAACCGTAACTTACTTTATATGACACGTTTTTAATTAATCAATTAAAAAAAAATAAAAAACATAGCTACTTTAAAGATAAATCTCAACCATTGTGTATATTACTATGAATATTCTAAAATATTCCATAGAAATTAAATCTATACCATCTACTTAATAATATTGATAATTAAATTAAAATTTAAAAACCTTATTTCAAAATAAACACATCTAATTATTAAATATTTAATAATTAAATAATCAATAGTAATTAAAACAACTTAAAAAAAAAACAACATTACATAAATACCATACAAATGTTCCATATTCCAATGCTAACACGAATCACTATGATGTTAATATGAAGTCGTAACATGACATAAGAAGCATGGGAAGCATGATTTTGACACCAATGAGATAAAAAGTGATTTTTTTTTTTTTCAACTCTAACCTATGATGCAAGACAATGCACCCATTGGTATTGTGTTTTGCATCATTTGAACTTGAATTTATTCTATTAAAAAAAATGCAATGGGAGATGACACTAATGATAATTGACAATGCACGTATTAGTATTGTGTTTTGCATCATTTGAACTTAAATTTATTCTATTAAAACAAATGCAATGGGAAATGACACTAATAATATGGCCGCGGGTTGTGATTGTGCAAGTCGTTTCTGCCTTCAGATTGTCACTCTCTCTTTTGTTTTTGGCTTCTTTTCATATAGGCAGGACGTAGCTGCTCTCTTCTTATTTGTTTTTTGTATGGAATTCCTTTTTGGAACAACAGTAAAGTTTTGTCACATCTCCATTATCATCTGATCCGGGAGAAGTATATATTGTCTCTGTTCTTTCTCATGTGTTTTTCTGTTATGGTTTTGTAAATGATGATAGGTCTGCTGGTATGGGAATTGGTTTTGCATCATTATGCAGAGGTCTGGGCATCCAAGCCAGTCTGTCATTTCTGAATTATGTATTCATGATCTTTATATACTCTTAATATAAAGCTATGTTGTTTTTTTTTTCTCTGAAGAAATGACACTAATAATAATGCTACAATCATGTATTGCAGTGGCAAAAGCCACAAATTCAACTTAATGCACGTTCATTGCATGGGTAAGTTCGGATAATCTTAAATTTCATAATTAATTAACTAAATTTGTGTTTTTATATTAAAAAAAAATTATTGGTAAAATTGTCAAAAAGATATCCATCTCTAGTAGGTTCTTTTGGAATATTGTAATTGGCAAGGCTAATGGATCAATTTGTTTGAAACACATAAGTACTTTTATTTTTTATGGTTTATATTGATGGTGTAGAGTTGAGTGATGACTCCTAAAATTAAAATAATGTTTTTTTCACAATTATGGAAATATGTAGAATTGAGACAATTATTAATATTTGGAAATGTGACTAATTTAGTGATGGGCATTACAATCACAATCATGGAAACATGTAGAATTGAGACAATCATCAACATTTGGAAATGCAACTAATCTAGAGATGGAAACTTAAGAAGTTGTGATCAACAAAAGTCATTACAATCATGATAATCATGTTTCTAATCTAGTTAGAGAAGGAGATATCTTGGTTATCTTTTCATTTGAAAGTAAATTCAATTAAAAAAAGTCCACTAATATATAATGTGATGTAATAGTTGAAAAACACATTGATGCAAGAGTGTATTGATTCCTCAAATTATACATATGTAATTAGTTAAATAATGTGATGAGATATTTATTTAAAGATGTCAATATATTCAAGGAGTACATTCTTTTTCGAGACTACTTAATATATATTTTATTTGCCTCATGTATTCATTTTGTCATAACAACTCAAGGGTAGAAAAAATCCCAAGACACAATAATTAAAATTGTTGATAAAATATCATGAAACCATTCTTGAGAACATTCCACTGACATATTTTATATGAATGGAAAAAATTGCTCGTTAAACATTAAATTGTTTGGAGTTTGAACACCAATTT
Source organism: Pinus tabuliformis (assembly GCA_031772625.1). Lineage (NCBI taxonomy): Eukaryota > Viridiplantae > Streptophyta > Pinopsida > Pinales > Pinaceae > Pinus > Pinus tabuliformis. The sequence goes on from CM062812.1 coordinate 456,410,579, forward strand.
ATTATACTTCCCACTTTTTAGCACTAGGCTACAAAATTCATTTCAATTTTAAAAATACATGTGAGTTGTTCATGATCATTGATTATAACTTGGAAAACATATCACATCAACACATTTTTTTAGTTTTTATTATTGAATTATTAAATTCTATGTACACAACGACACTAATTAGTTTAAATATTCACTATGTTTAACTTTGATTCCTATCATTATTTAACCATTTTTTCTTACCTAGAATAGATGGTACATGATCTAAAACTAAACTTTGTGCCAAGATGACATACTTCATATGTTATTATTAGTCCCTACGTGAAGGCATCAATTACTATTGGAAAAGTTTTTCATTTTTCAAATATTTTCACACATAAATAAAAATCTTTAATCCAAAATTTTAGTCCCATATTCAATGAAACACTTTTTCTAGACTTATCAAACAATTACGACACTTTTGTTTAACCAATCAAAAATTTTGAGGTCTTATTTGGCCTCTTCTCAAGGCACAACTCCAAATATATTAGATTAAAGCATAACTTGTACCACATATTGATTAATAATTTTACTCGGTTAGAGCATGTATAGTCCATAGTCAATAACCCTTCTGGTTGCTCTTGAGTTTCCATCTATTGCTATGAAAAATTCAATGTTTCATTTGTTTCCCTTTTCTACTCTTTCCAAGGTCCCCTTATGCTAGAAATGTCCTTCGCTACTTTTTTTCTCCACTACTCCTTCTACCACATCATTAGTAGCAATTACTTTTGGCAGTTCCTATCCCTAATTGAAACAAGACCTGTAATCTACATAAATGGTTGCTTTGAGTTTCATTTCACCTAGGGTGCTTCCTGCTTGTTATAGATATACCATTCCTTAAAGCTCCCAATGCTTCCCCCCTTTAGATTCGTCATTAGGGGCTACTCCCAATGCTTCGCTCCTTTACATCCTTCATTAGGGCTATATCAACAAGACTCAATGGAAGAATGATTAATGTTTTTTTCAAGTGCTCATTCACGCCTATGCTTCATTGTTTTTTGTCCTTGACTAGGGTTGTATCAACGAGATTCCATTGATTGAGGCTTAGCTTTTTTTTTCAAATAATTTTTCGCCCAATGCTTGATTGCTTGATGTCCTTCATTGTGGTTGTATGAGCAATATTTAAAGGCTAGAGTTTGAGCAATTTAGATAAGTGTTTTGGGGAAGGATGGGGCTATAGTTAGGGTTGTGGGAAGGAATCAAGTAACAAAATTTATCCAACTTGCATTTCATAGTGAGGGAATGATTAAAAGCTAGATCTAGGGAGGTGTTCTCAAATAATGCTACTTTAAAAGAACACCCAATTTTCTAAGAGAAGTTTTTCCTTGAACTAGTCGGCCCTTTGAAAGTGCAGTCAACAAGGCCTCATCAAACAAAAACCATGTTTGGCTTTAGGTATTGAATTTTATTTTCAAGGAAGAGTTCCTAGGAAGGCTAATTGAAAATTCTCAAGGAGAGGGAAAAAAGGGTTATGAAGAAGTAAGAATGCTAGACAAGAAAAACATTAGTAATTTTTTTTTTTTCTTGAATTTTTCATAAAGGGTGCAAATACTAGAAACCCAATTAAAAGGCTTGGATGATACATAAACTAACCACTTTTCTTGATAGATCATGCTTGCATTGAAAGAAAAGATAATGCTTGACAACATTGATGTCATCCAAACCTTTCAGTCATAGAGCAAAGGTGATGGTGTAGGCAATAAGAAAAGAAAATGTGTAGGCTTTACTCGAAACCTATGCTCTAGAAAGGACTCATGTGTTGACAAGGCTGCTCATTGCAAGATTTATGAAACAAACCCTTGCAGTTAATTGATAAAGAGAAAGTGCATGGTCAAAAAGTAAAACTTCTCACTGTCATCGAAAAAGATACACTGAATTCAAGCAGATTCTCTCTCCAAAAGATTTTCTTATCAGCGCCTCATCTGCAGTATTCAAGCAGATTCTCGAGTATATTAATACACTAATACTACAGGAATATCTATCCAACAAACCCAGCATTACTAGGAGAGAAATGAAAAATGAAACTGGTATTTAAAATAGTAATGAATAATGAAATTAATATTTGGGATTGATTTGTATTTTGACCATTTAATCTCAAAGCTAACAATTCAAGTGAATTATAAAATTAATCTCACTCAAAAGTTAGGGGTTCGTAACTCGACCATGTGACTCTGGTCGTATCGAAAAGCCGCATGAAAGTCGGTAGCGGCAAAACAAACAAACTACTACATTAAGAGAGTTTAAAAACCTATATAATCTGTATAAAACTATTTGAGTTCAACATCATTACAACGAACCCAGATTGATAGTTGCATCCACCAATTTTTTTGTTCTTCTCACCTGAATTTTTTTTATGTTAACTCTCAACCGAAAAATTGAAAAAATTAAAAGATAAATATAAAGATAATTAAGACGGATGGAGCAACGTGCTTGAGTTCTCGTTAGAAGATGGGATGACAACAAGGAAACTACTGAATTTTATTTCTACACAAACTAGATTTGAATTCAGCATCACAAATCTAAACAAGTTTAAATTTGGATCCATTGATTGGCAATTGTTTAATAATGGCCTTTTATATCATTTTCTGATAAGATTAACCTTGATTGGGGAATGATAATGTACAACTCATGGTTACAGGGACATGGTTTTGTGACCCTGGTTTTATGTGAGTTGTATCTGGTTGGAATGAAGCCTATAAATAGACTTATTTATTTCTATTGTAAGTGGGCCAAGCACCAAGATGCCAAGGGTGGAGTAAAGTCTCCAACCTTAGTGTGAGGGGCCAAGGGTTGAGTTGGGTCTCGCTGATCAGTGTATAAGACCAAAGGTTGAGAAGAGCTCCCAACAAACTTGATCAGAATTTTGGCTCAAATCTAATATAATCTATTAGGCTGGATTTTTCCCAAAAATAATTCTTGGTGTTCTTAAGTGTATGATTACTTTTATTTTCTGGATTTTCCATATATATATATATATTTTAGAAAGAAAAAGCTTCATAGTATTATATTGAGTCAATATACAAGATCCAGATGGTACAAAAATGGCTCAAAAAAGAAGCCAGAAGACCTAGATATAGAGACAACGTGGCCAAAACCTGAAGGAAGAGAACCTTCCAAGAAGCGGGAGCCTGTATCACTAATCCAGGAAAAGACAATCGGGAAAAACATAAACCACAGATATGAGCATCACATGACGAGTACATATTACATATGAGATTGAGTTTTAGGACAACTAAAACTCATGATTTATACAAGAAAATACAAAAAGGTTGAAGAAAAGAGAACCTGTAACAAAACCAAAGGAGTCTCAAAAACCAGGGATAGAGAAGTCCTAGATGAAGCAGGAATTCTCTCCATCTGTAACCATCATGGACCATGAGCCAGAACCTAAAATCAGACCCTTCTTGGATAGGTAGTCAACCTGGAGATTCTGGGCACGATAGATGTGGTGTATGGAGCAATCTCTCATGCACCCCCAGAAGAACATTATCCTGTCCATCCATCCTGCCAAATGAGGACTATTAATGTGGCAGGAACCCTTGACATGATCAATCATTGTTTTGGAGTCACCATAAATTGAAATTTCCTGTATATCAAAAAGCACACAGAAGGCAAGGAGGCCTGCTAGAGCCCTCGCCTCAGCCATACTATTAGTGCCTTTCCCACCATTCCATGAAATAAGATATTGGAGCTTCTCGTCCATGATAATGTGAACTTCGTAGCCACAAGTGTTTTGTTGCTCAACCCCATCAAAAAATGCACTAGGAACTCTGTTGAGGGGATATTCTTTCTCTTTCATGTGGCCTTTTGTCATTTTGGGTTGTTTTATTGGCACAGAATCATATATGGAGATGATGTGTTGCAAAATAGACTTTAGGGAGTCCTTTGAATCTTTGAAGGTTTTGTTATTCCTCAATTTCCCTGCGCACCATAGGACGATGATAATAAAAGATCTCCATGATTCTCTTTGAGCACTCCACCATTCAAAAGCTGCATGGGTTGAAACAAAAACAACATGAGGGAAACCATAAAGCATTGCCAATTCATACCAGATTTGCAGAGAAGATTTGCATTGGAAGAACATGTGATAATTGGATTCCTCAGCTGATTCGCACATAGAACATCTACTCGGCCCGTGCCAGTTCCTTTTCCTTAAATTTTCCCATGTTAAATTTTTGTTGTTGAACACCAGCCACGAGAAGATAATCATTTTAAGAGGGCACCCTGACTTCCAGAGGATCGTAGGATATATAGAGCAGGAACGAGAAGCCTTTAAATTAATCATATCATAGTAAATGTCTTTTACACGAGCCGACAACTTTGCATTTGGCACTATCCAAATAAGATGGTCAACTGTCCCTGAACGATGAAAACCACAACTTCGAAGAGCATCCTTGACAGAATTCCATACCATAACTAGAGGCTCTGACAAATGAAGATCATTGGCTTCTTTCCATAGGGCGATTGGTCCATGCCAAACTGATATTAATTTGTCCCACGTAAAAATGCCTTTCCTGTAGAAGAAAAACAGAAGGCTCTCAGGGATGGTAAAGCATTCCCGCCCACTCAGAATGGGGTCAATTCCAATTAAAATTCTGCTGCCAGAATAAAGACTCCACTTTATATTCTTTAAAAAATATTGCTCGATTTTGCGGACATTGAGCCATATAGCAGATCCTTGCTTGGCTCCAATTGATCCATTCCTGTACTAGAATTCCAAATCTTTACCTTTCATGTATTTCTTTTTAATAGTGATACTCCATGGCCCTTCACCAAAGATTCCCCTCCACAGCGATTTGCAGAGGAGCGCTTTACCAAAATTCCGCAAATCCAACAGCCCCCAACCGCCTAGATTCTTAGGCAAAGAAATCTTTTCCATTTTGGATAGATGGAATTTCCTCTGATTTGATTTACCACCCCATATAAAATTAGCAAATATCTTGTTCATTTTGTGAATGATGCTTGCAGGTAGGAAGAAAATATGAGCCCAGAAAACAGCCAACTGCGATAACCGCCCGAGTTAGAATAATTCTACCTGCTAAGGAAAGAAACTTGTATTCCCAAGCCGAAATCTTTTTGTAATATCTTTCTATCAACCATTGCCAATCCGCTTTGGAATAGCCCTTGGCCTTCAGCTGAAATTCCAGATATTTCAAGCCATCCTTGAGCGATTTCATCTCTATTCCTAATAACTCAGAAATCCATTTCACCATTTCCAAGTTGATATCATTGTGGAAGAGGGTAGATTTTGCTTTATTAATTTGTAACCCCGTAGCTCTTTGGAATCTATTAAGAATGTCGTTGAGACATATCCACGAAACCTTGCAAAGCATTGCGAAAATGAGCACATCATCAACAAAGAGGTTGTGCGAGATAAAATTATCCCTTCTAATCTTGATAGGCCTGCACCTATTTTCAAACACCACCTTGTTTATATGGAGGCTTAGAGAGTTCATTGCCAATATAAACAAAAGAGGGGAAAGGGGGCATCCTTGACGAAGTCCCCTTTTCGCTGGAAAGAAAAGAGAAGGCATTCCATTTATGATGACCGCGTAGTTCACATTTTCTACACATGACATAATCCAGCTGATGGAGTTTGATTTCAAGCCGATCTTTGCCAATAAACATCTAATGAACCCCCAATCTAAACAATCATAGGCTCTTTGTAAGTCAATTTTCAGGATGGCCGCATCTGATTTTTTTGATATCATAGAAAAAAGACTTTCCTGTGTATTAGCGACTGCATCCAAAATATTTCGGCCCTTTAAAAAAACATGTTGGTCTTTGGAAAGAAAGGAGGCCAAAGTCGCTTTTATTTTTTCAGCAATAATTTTTGTAATGATTTTGAAGGTTATATTGCATAATGAGATCGGCCTGAAATCTTGGAAGGATTCCACTCCAGCCTTTTTTGGGATTAGAGCAATCTGAGTGGATGTCGTGATCTGATGAATATTGTCTGAAATTCGGGATGCTTCAACCATCCTCAGCAAGTCTTTCTTGATGATATCAAAAAAATGAGAAAAGAATTCTATGGTCCAGTTGTCCGGGCCTGGGCATTTATCCTTTTTGAAAGCCCTCAATACTCCAAGGAGCTCCTCCTTTGTAATTGGCTGAAATAGGCTCTCATTTTTCTCATCATCAGACATTTGTGGAACCAAATAAATACCCCATAGAATGTCTTGAAAATTACAACCTTCCCTTCTTTTATATTGGCTTTTGAAATGCCTTACAACCTCCTTTGATATATCTTGTTGTGAGACAAAAAAACCACCCTTTCCATCACTTATTCTCCATGTGGAGTTTTTCTCGTGCCTAGAGCTTGCATATTTATGAAAGAACTTAGTGTACCTGTCACCATCCTTTAGCCATATTGCCCTGCTTTTGAGCCTCCAAGAGGCTTCCTCCTGCTTCAAAAGATTTTGTTTTTTTCTTTCAAGTTCTTTTATACGGCATTTCATGCTAAGGGGAAAAGATTTTCATCCATAGTCTTTAATATACTGTCCAGCTACCTCTGTGTTTCTTGAAGCGCATGTCTGTCCCTTTTTCTTTTTTCAAATTGCCACTCTTTTGCCACCTTCCTCAAAACAGACATCTTGTCTCTAAAAGTCATAAATGGGGGAGACATATCTCTTGCGGATAGATTCTTCCATGCATTTGAAATGATTTTATTGAAATATGGATCCTCTAACCATGTTCTATTGAATTTGAAAGGGTACCTCTTTCTGAATCCTTTCTCTCGCCAACTGAGGTAAATTGGCCTATGATCGGATGTGAATGTGTTCCCAATGGACGAGGATGGCATGCCCATTTTGTCTATGATGCTTATATGCATTATGAACCGGTCAATCCTTTTAGCAATATACGCCTCTCCTGTTCTTCCGTTATTCCATGTAGGCATCATTTTCGAAGGAGCAATATCCACTAGATTTCTGTTCAGAAGTTCATACTTAATACGGTCTGCAAGCAGATCTCTCTTTCTGCAGTTACCCCAGCATTCATCAGAGCTTAATGTTACATTTAGATCACCTGCAATCATCAGAGATTCAATATCAAAAATTTCTGAGGCAAATAATTTTTCCCAAAAAGGGATTCTGTTCTTATAAGGCGCATAGGTGTTCAAAATATTAATTTGGAAGCTTTGTCCTCTGATAGATGCCGAGATAAGAATACCAGCGAAACACTTGTAAGCTTTAGCTCTGATCCAATCAGGATCCCATAAAACTGCCAGCCCCCTGACAGACCTCTTGCCTCTGAGGCTACCATATACCATGAAGGAAACATTTTCCTAAAGTAGGATATGGACACATGATTGTTGTGCATGGTTTCTTGGATTAAAATAATTTTTGGCCTAGTTGAGTGGAAGATGTCCTTTAGCGCCAAGAATTTCAGGTCTGCGCCTAGACCTCTAATGTTCATAGATATGATGAAGGTCATTTGGAAGATTCGCCAGCCATGCTTGCTCTAAGAGGCTGAGTTTCAGTGATATCATATATGGGAACATCGACCAGGGATAAATTCCTTACTCTGTTGTCTGTAACAGTTGTCCTCCCCCTAAAATGTCTGCTACCTCCATTGTGTTTCTTTCTTACTGTAATATTCCTTGCAGAATTCGGGTTTATGAACGGAGAAGCAAGATTTCTCGGTTTATGAATGGTCAGAGGCTCCAACTCAAGAGATTTCCTGCTAAGTAAAAAGTCTAAATCGCTGTCACACATGTTTGCTGGAGATGAAACTGGGGAATTGAGGGGGGTGACCGCCACCAAAGGCTCTTTGCCTTTTGTGGATTGTAAAAGATTCTTTTCCGGCGTCGGCGATGATGAAGAAATCAAGATGGGGTGGGAGCCCACGATGAAATCCTTAAACTGAATGGGCACAGGAGAAGGAACCGCTTTATCGTCCCTTGGTTCTGGAATGGGGCGAACAGTGAATTGCTATAGCTTTGTTAACAGTGGAGCAGCCAAACTTTTCAGAGCTTCCAGGTCTGGATTCGGGCTCATGTGAAAAATCCTGAGACAAAAACTGCGGGGAAAGGGTGGCTTTGGATTCCAGATTTTTAAGGGCCTGTCCATCCACAAGTTCTGTCGTAGATAAGCTAGTTGTAGGAGTAGGGTTCTCCTTTTCAGAGGGCACGGGAGAAACTATCTGAGACCTTCGATGAAATAGTCTAGATTTTGGAACTGGATGCCACTGGCAATTTTTAATTAAATGACCTGTTTTGTGGCATGCAGAGCATCTGAAGGAGATGCCCCAAAAATCCAGTTTTTTTTTAATTTTCAAGTGCCTCCAAACAATCTTAATATGATCTGGAAAACCCCCCCTATAGGCCTTCTCAATGAGAATCCACGCTATCCTTTTGTCTTTTTCTCCAAGACACCACGGGTCAACATAGACAAATCTACCAATGGAGTTGCCTATTTCAGCGAGAGTCTCCATGGACCACATCTCCAGAGGGAGATTTGGGAGTTTCACCCAAATCAAGCTATTTGAAGGAGTATTTTTTAACAGGTCATATCCAATATACCACCTGTAGAGAGCTAGAAAACTCCTTCTAAAAACCCAAGGCCCTTCAAGATAGTTTCTACGTCACGGGCGTTTAGGAAATGAAAACAATACCACTCCTTCATGAGGTTAGAGATGATGGGGGTATAACCAATCAAAGGTTTCCACCTAACCTCAAGCCATTTTCTCATCGTGGCATCGTCCATTTCCAGAAAATGCCATATGCCCACCAAGGTGAGATCCTGAAGGCTTTCAATTCTTTCAGTTAGATGAATGTTGTCCAGTTTGATAGCAGTAGGCGGGGGGGTGGTTTTGACAGGGTTCCTGGCTTTATTGTAACGGCTCGCATGTTCACGCTGCATCTTATCCTTATGTTGGGGATCCCTATTCCTATATGCTTCCCGAGATGGATGCTTTGTTTGGAGCCCTTCCCTCTCCCAATCAGCATCATGCCACGAAGGTTTGACAATCATATCATCCAGGGTTGATTGCCACCTAGCAGACAACGTGGCGGCCTCCCGTGCCTTTTTGGCCTGAATAGTCGCCTGGACCATGGCCGATGCATCCGACCCACCGTCCATGCGCCTCCAGAAAACCCTCTACTTGGAAATGCAACCCCCGTAGTCCTAATAAGATTTCCAGATCAAGATATGTACAAGAAATTAATAATCCTTTGATCCATTTCTGAGCATAAAACCTGGCTGAGATAAATTCCAAATGAGGGGAATTAAGTGAGGATGGTTCAGCTCTGACTTTGGGACTGGCGCTAAGAAGACTCAGGAAGGATGGCTCCAAAATTCAAGGCAAGCGCGGATTTATAAACCAACATTTGGCCAGGGATCATAACTAGGGATGACGATAGCGCTCAGGAAATTTGACTGAAGAGGGATACTCCTAAATTGTTTATACACTTATGTACAATACACGTCATATAAAGGACACAACCCAGATCCCGATGAGATTTGAAATTCCATTTCGGGATTACACTGAGGATTTCTGATCCCGCGAAAAACTTTTCCGGTCCCGTAATCCAGGCATCCGTTGGAGGAAGACACTACTGGCACTGGTCCGAAGGAGCTTCGGGACTTTTAGAGGATGAGAGAAAAACATCTAACTGGTAGAAGATTCCTGGCAAACTAGATAGTAGCAATAAATTTCAACAATGCACCACCATGCTCCTATTTTAAACCGAATGTCTGAGCAAGGTTTATAAATTACTATAAACTTCTTCAATTTCAGAAGAATTGCCGATAACATCTTAAAGAAGTCCAGACCTGAGCAAAGAAACTAACAGACCCTGTTACACTTAAACTCATCCAGGTTGGGAAAAATATAAACCATGGATTATCTTGTAAAGGCCCAGAGCTATAAAATTAACGTGTCATAGCGAGAGCTATTTAGCTAAACAATAACAACACCCCCAGACTAAACCATCTCTATACTTCAGAAGCAATACTTTATTCCTTAACAGATGCATAGAAACACAACAAACTGTATAGGATAAAAAAGATAACTGACCTCTTACCAGGCGCGTGCCGAGGGGAGAGCGTGATATCCGCCAGCAGAAACGAAAACCAGAAGGTTGGGGACCAATGAATTGGAAGCCAGAACAGGAAAAATCAAAAAACTAGGCGAGAACGACATTCAGAGTGTTCTCATCTCAAAAAACAAGGCTGGATGAAAGAGCGAGAGCTTCGGCTCTGCCTCTGGGTGAGAGGCCAACCAAAAAACTTAATTGCTTACCTTAGAACTGGTTAAAACGTTGAAAGCAAAACCTAGCAGGTGACGACACGACGGTAGGTAGATGTGCATGGATGAACAACGGCTTGCAGATGGCGAAAGGGAGTGTATAACATGCATTGGTCCGTCGAAATTACCTACCTATCAGAGATTGGTCATGGCCATGGCCGCCAGAGTTGTGAAAGTCTGGTTCGTTGAGCTTCGATCGCATCTCCACACTGGACATGCTCCTCTCGCATCCTCTAATATTCTTATGTGTGTGATTACTCCTATTTTCTGTTATTGGTTAATGTTTAATTTACCTTACCTTTTAATACATAACATCCTCTTGCAAGATGGCATGGTGTAGGCATCCCATAAAATTATAAAGAACCTTGAGCCCACATTCATTGGACGAACAACACGTTGTGGGTACTTTCTCCAATAAACGGGGGACAATGCTGAGTATGATGTGAGTCCATCCTAGCATGTACAGTTTTTAAGATCAAAATAATACAAAATACAGATTGAAGCATGGGGCTAAACCATGGATTAAAAAATCATGCATACCTTATTCTGATGACCATCGTTGTCAACACATCTAGCCATTGAATTAAAAATACAGCATATCAAAAGCAGTTAACATGATGTTTATTATGCTAAAATCAATTTCTCAAGCTATACAATGCTGAAATTGCTAAAACTAATGCCATAAATGGCACTTGAACAAAGTACTGAAATTGCTGAAACTAATGCCATAAATGGTACTTGAACAAAGTAAATTAAACTCCAAGTATCTTTTTCTTTATTTAAATTATAGTTTTGGCCTTGGCTGCATCTTCCTCTGATTAATCTTTCTTGTGCAAGCAATACTACAAGTTGCTTTCAATGTTCAATATATTTCCATCAGTCAAGAATGGCATTAAAAAAACATGGTATAATTTGGCAGCCGACAATATTTGGAAATTATAAAATTTTCCAGCAGATACACGGTTTACCTCTCCAGATCTTGTGTACATACGCCCAATAGTGAATCCACGACCACTGCTTGCAATTGGGCTTTCAATCTGTATGATAGACCATGTATTGAGGAGTCCACATAACTTGATTAAATAAACTGTAAACAAATTTGCAGAAGTAACGATAAACTGGTAACCAGAAAAGCAGAGAAATGGCAGAATGTCAATCCACAACGATAAACTGGTAAACAAATTTGCAATAGTACCTTTGCATATCAACCAGAAAAGCAGAGAATTGGCAGAATGTCAATCCACAACGAATGCTAAATGGATTTCGGCTAGAGAACAAATAGCTTTATTGGAAACCATTTACAGTGAAAGGATCCACACTCCCAACACCGACCAAATTGCAGTTTCTCGGTCCACTACAGGTGTACGACAACATTGAGAATGTGTTCTACTAGTTTCAAAATCGTAAAGCTCGCCAGTGACAGGGATAGAAACAAGAGACAGTGGTTTGAAAGCTCAATCTTATCTCTAGTTCCAACAACTGTCACGTACAAGCATCTACGCAGAAGCAGGGCAGTTCCAGCAACTGATGGTGAATAATTACGAGTTGTAGGTTAACAAATTACTTTTATCAATTATAATAAAAAATAATTTTTGTTTTTGTTTCTAGGTATATCTAAGTGTTATATTTGTTGTAATTTGGCTAATTTTTTTGTTCCAATGTTGTTTAAAATCAATTTTTGATTTAATATATGAATTTAGCATTTTGAAAGCTTATTGGGACATTAGAATTGTAAAGAATTCATATGTGATTCTAAAATCTCTACTAGGATTTGGGCCAAAAAATACACAGTAAAATACCAAAAAACTAAACCAAATAATACATCATAAAACCTCAAAACATATAAGTGATAGACTATGGATAGAGATAATATATCTAACTCCAATTTTGTTAAAATAAATAAATAAACAAACCAAACCTAAGCAACAATTGGTTACTTCCAAATAGATATTATATTGTACATTTTTCCAACAAAATGGTTACTTCAACATGATAGAGATGAATTTCAAAGAAATACCCTAAGCGCCATAACAAAAGAACTATCTTTGCTATTCATCTTGATAATCCATTTCTTCTTTTCTCCTTTCTTTCTAAAATGATTAAATTAAGATATAAATGAAATTACTCAAAATAATATAATATATATAACTTGTTTTAAATGTTTTTAGCTAATATTAATAATCTATAAATTAATAAGAATATTTAACTCTTATTTGAAATAATAACAGCTATATATACAAATTACTAGTTCCATTAAGTGGAATATACTCATTCCAATTTTATAAAAATATATATTTTTTCAAGTTGTTGTAAAAATAAAAATATATTAATGTTTTTAACAAAATTTATAAAATGAAAATATAGAAAAAAATTCATTTGAAAAGAAAATCTATATACACACAATTTCAACCTAACTTACTATTTTCCTTTTTAAAAAAATCACATAAATAATTTAGACAAATTATACATATCATTGGAAGTTCATAAAAATACAAGTAATTTTTAACTAATCACTTTTTTTGCTAATACAATTATTAGCTTTAATTTTTTTCTTTTAACTTCAATTCATTAAAAAAAAAAAACTAATAATTAAAACACAATATGATCTATATCACTAAAAAATGCATCACATTGTTATCATTAGAGATTACATTATTATTTTCTTTAATTTTTTTACCTTCCCTTCATTAAAAAGAACTACACTATGATCAATATCACTAAAAATTGCATCACATTATTATCATTGGAGATTACATCATTATTAGCTTTAATTTTTTAGTTTCTATTCATTAAAAAACACTAATAATTAAAACACACTATAATTTATATCACTAAAAATTGCATCACATTGTTATCGTTATGTTGAAGATAATGGAGAATCCTATAATAGTGTGAGTTGGTTCACGAGACCTTAGGATAGGAATTAGTTTCTATTTCTTAGGGTATGGTTCTAACTTCCCTATTGCTATGTATGCTATATAATGTTTGAAGTATATTGAGAATGTAGAGCATTCTGCAGAGCCAGACTCTCCTGGTTCAGACTCTCCTTCGTAGAGCTGACTAGTGAGTTTTTATTTATTAATTCAAGCATCTCATTTTGACATGGTATCAGAGCTTCAGGGCTGAGGAAGCCTGTACCTGAGTGGAGAGAGGCTGGTGCGACTGAGGCGAAATTAGCACAGATTTTGGCGAGAAAATCCACTGTTAAACTTACGCGATTTTTTATTTTCAGATCGGCGTGAGGGCTTGGAGGAAAATCGGCGAGAAAATCCACTGTTAAAATTATGCGATTTTTTATTTTCAGATCAGCGCGAGGGCTTGGAGGAAAATCACGCCGACCTTGTGAGAGAAAAAAGGATGCGTTTTTTTTTGCATGCTACGTGTATTGTTTTTTTTGTTTGGGCTGTCGTCTGAGAAGGCGTGATTGCAACGACAGAGTAAATTGCTGTGTGGAGGAGGCAGCGTGTTGGCAGGTGTGAAGCCAACACTGCATGAAGTATAGAAAATTTTAGGGGCGAATGTTCGCCCTTTGGCGAAATTAAAGGGTTTTAAATTTTTAATGGGCGAATATTTTGTATCATAGTACATTTTTACAAATCACCTCAAATAACCTAACTTATTTTAAGGGAGAGGGTAAAATAAATAAATTTAGCCCTTGAAATTAGTAGTTACAACCTTCCATTCGCCCATTTTCAAGAATAGATTTTATTTAAGTGAATCCATTCGCCCATTTTCAAAATTAGGTTTTATTTAAGTGAATCCTATGGGCCAAATACCATATTTATAAAAGAGGTATGGTGAATTAATAAAAATATAAATAAATGAGAGGTATGGTAAATAAATAAAACATTTTTTATATTTACTCCATAAGTCACCTTATATACATGTAAGGGTATAAACAAATAAAAATATAAGTAAAGTGGAGGTATGGTAAATAAATAAAACATCTTTTTATACTTACTCAAAAGTTATGGTAAATAAATAAAAATATAAATAAACTAGACGTATGGTAAATAAATAAAACCTCTTTTATATTTAGTCCATAACCCTCATTCTATTTATGAAGGCTCAAGAAAGAGGTTTTAATTAAGTGAATCCTATGGGCCAAATACCATATTTGTAAAAGAGGTATGGTAAATTAATAAAAATATAAATAAATGAGAGGTATGGTAAACAAATAAAACATTTTTTTATATTTACTCCATAAGTCATCTTATATTTAGGAATATTGACCCATGGTATTCACTTGGAATGTAGCCTATTTAAATGGAGGAATTAAACCAGCAGAGATCCATCTTTACTCTGGATCTACTAACCCTCGAGAGGTATCAAATATCGTGATATGCAAACTAGCATAGAGTGAAAAAATATGTGATCCCTCTCTGGGGTGGATCAAGAGTAAAAATGGGTGTTGTAATTTAATGTATGTTAAACATTTTAGCTTGGTTAAAATAAAAAAATAAAATAAAAATCAACTATTAATTTTATATGATAACCCATGGTATTGACCCATGGTAATACCAAGATCTTACAAGATTTCATAATTGAGTAAAATATTCGCCATGCCTGGTGAGAGATTCGCCAAAAAATTATATATACATATTATATTATTGATAAAATCGCCTTCCATTTTTCCTATATACCATGGAGATTCGCCCATTTATTATACATATAAATTTAGGGGGGGTTCTTAAAATTTTCCCTAGCATGAAGCATCCGTGGAGGGAGCCAAGATCGCTTGATTGAGGGGAAATCCACACACTGCGCAGGAAGCGAATGCGACTGTAGATCGATATCATCTGCTGCGGCGTGCAGGAGACCTGCCTAGCACAAGCATGGAGGAGAAAAGAGTCCTGTTGTTGGTGGCGCAGCGGAAACAGGTGCGTGGCTCCATGGCTCCGTTCCAACAGGTGCATGCTTGACGTGGGAATTGCCTTCGAAAAGGCTAATAGTGTAGATGTGAAGAGTTTGGATACCACTGAAAGTGCAAACGTTGTGTGGAGTTGAAGAATTGTGTGTGTATTTCCCTACTGAAGTCGAAGTCTCAGTTAAAAGTGATGTCTAGATAAAACTGGTGCTTTGGTTAGCTAGTTGACGTGCACTTGGGAGCTGGTTGATCGAAGCTCATCTGCATGTGCTAGGAAGCCGAGGGGCTCCTGGAATTTCCATTGGAATTTTTTTTAAGAGGGGGCTCTTATTAAAAGGGGCGATTAATTTTTAATTAAAGAAGGAATATGGGTGTTTATTTAAAGTTTTTTTAATTATTTAATTAAAGAATTCAAGTTTGCCCATTAAAGAAAAAGGGGTTTCCTTTATTTCATAAAGAAGGGGCTTGTTTATTTAAGTTCTTTTTTATTTAAGTTTTTTATTAAAGAATTGAAAGGGGTTTATTCTTTAATTAAAAAGAAAAGGAGGGGCTCTGTATCATTTTGGGGTCGATTGAAAAAAGGAGATCTGGCCTTGTTTTTTGTGGATCTGGCATTTAGCAGTTTATTTTTTAAGAAGATTGGGGTTGTTTTTTAATTATTGAGGTTGAAGTTTTTATTCATTCAAGATGAATAATCAAGTAGCAGAAGCTTACCTCAATGAAAACAACAAGCTGGATGGATCCAATTACTTTGGTTGGAAATTCAGACTGCAAACCCTGCTTGAGGGACACAATGCATGGACGATTGTGAACAATGATGAGGTGAAGCCAAACCTCGTTGCAGGAGGAACAACAACAACAATCCAAGACTGGGACAAGCGGGAGACTAAGGCGAGAATGCTCCTGAAATTGTCAGTCAAAGATTGCATTATCCCCCATATCTGTGATTGCAAGACTGCACCAGAGATCTGGAAGACGCTCAAGGATCTCTATGAGGTCAAGAACACCAATCGACTATTGTTCTTGAAGAGCAAGATTCTCTCCATCAAGATGGAGGAGAATGAGACAGTTGTAGCATTCATTTCGCGGATCAAGGAGCTCAAGAACAAGCTGGGAGATATCGGTGAAGCTATGTCAGATACAGATCTGGTCACGATTACCATGAATGGTATGATTGACGAGTATCAGATGTTCATCACTGCTTGAATGCAAGAGAAAAAGCCCCCGTGTTTGAAGAATTGATAGGGATCCTCATGCAAGAGGAGGAAAGGCAACTCACTCATAAACCCCAAAGTTCAAATCTGGACGCGAAGAAGAAGCCCTTCAGAGGAAAGCCAAATCCAGCACAGAAGAGCAGCGCAGCCCCACAGAGAAATATGCCCTCACCTCAAGGTACGTCTTTCAATAGAAATGACTCTGTGACCAAATGTTTTTATTGTGGTAGAACCGACCATATAGCCAGATATTGTATGAAAAAGAAGTTTGATGAAGGTCGGAAGTGGTGGCCTGGGTGCAAGCAATAAAGACAACCTCTCAAATCTGGCTACAATTTCTTCAATATCTGGCTGAATTTCTCCTTCTGCATCAATTGGCATATCAGTCATCTACTGTTAACCTGGTAGCCTCATGGGTTTTTTTTCTTAATCACCCCAACCCTTGTTATCAGCCACAATTTATAAGCAAAGCCTTTTGTTCCTATCAGAACTGTAATTCCATAGGAATTACACAAAAACACTATCAACAGGATTTTGAATGGATTTAATGAAATTAGTGTAAATTTCACTATCGGCACTTTAAAATGAGGAAACTGCGTTTAAACACAAAATACACAGTCGACAGGGTTTTTGTTCCAAAGGAACAGAAATGCACTATCGGCGCTTTAAAACACTGTTGCGGCTTATAAATAGTCTTCGTGTTAATTTCGAAGAAGTATACTATCGGCGCTTTAAAATTCAAAGAATTGCGTATTACGCCAATAAGACTATTGACGCTTTAATCAGCCCTTCCAACTCTCCTTCCTCCGATGCGATAACACATAATGTTATCGGAGATGGCAATTGGTGATTCCACTATTCCAGGGCTTGGCTCCTCCTGCACCGAACTTGCGATGCACTACACCTTGCGGACTCGATACCTTATATACTCTTCTCTATAGTGTTTTGAGTCCGAACTGTCGGGGTTTCGGACTTCGGCGGTTCCAAAGGACCTTCCCACTCCACTTGCGATTCTCCGATGCGATAATGGTTCGGACCCGATACAGGTATGAACCAAATTCAATAGAATTTCAGGTCCAGAACTCTGCTCTGGCTAAGTATTTTCACGATTTCCTGTGTAAAACAGAGTTTTGGCCGCGAAACTCTATACAACAATTAAAGAATCCAGAACTGTCAATATGAAGGAAACACAGGTTAAGGGCTCCAACCGTCGCGTTATTTGGAAATTCAAAGCCAAATCATTGTTACAAAACTCAGAAGAAAATAACCAAACCAATACACGCACACAATTATCAGTTTAATAGAGGACCATCAATTCAAAGACACAGAGAGAGTTTTTTTTTTTCAAAATCGCAATGTCTCCAGCCACCACAGAGAAGTCTCTTTATTTCCTATTAAAACATAATAGATAAAGCCTCTCGATCCTTATCCTATACAAAAGCATACCTTTTACAAAGGGCGATTAAAGCAATAAAGCTACTACAACTTATCATAAAGCGACTTATTACAACTTGATCTTATTCTTAATTTTATCATTATCCTAAGCTAGAAAAGCATGGAAATTGTTGGCTAAAGGACCCCACTCCTTTGCCTGTAGATTTTTTTGGATTTTTGGAATAAGTTTGAAGATTTTTCCTCCAAGTCACATGCTCCTGCATCAGACTCCTAGGACAAAATTATTCATGGGCTCCTGTCCATGAGTTCATCTACAGAACTGCCTAGTTTCTGTAGCATGTCTTCTATAACCCAAGTAGCTTCAGCGGTTGGCTGATCCTTCCACTTTACCAAATACTGGAAGTACTCTTGTCCCCTTGTTTTCTTAACCACCTTCTTGTCCAGAATTCTTTCTGGCTGCAAATTATTTGCTGTGGGTAACTGTTTTACCCAGTCAATCTCTTAGGTCTCTTGATCTTGTGTTGTATCATCTGTAGTTTCACCTTCATACTTGTACAGGTCTGCAACATTAAAAATTGGTGATATTCCAACATCAAGGGGTAATTCAATCTCATAGGCATTTGCAGAAAATTTCCTCAACACTCTGCACGGTCCAATTTTTTTGAACTTCAATTTGTTATACTCCCTCTTTGGAAACCTCTGTCTGAGTGGGTGTGCTAAAACCAGACATCCCACTTCAAAGTTCACCTCTCTCCTTCTCATGTCTGCTCTGGTTTTGTACTTGATGTTGCGATCCTGCAGTTGTTGTTTCACTCATTCATGTATTGCTTTCATTTCTGAAGCAAAATCTTCACCCTCTGCAATTCTCATCTCATCTTTTCCCAAGTTTCTTAACTCAGTTACTCCTCTTGGGTGCATTTCATAAACAATATGGAATGGACTTTGTCCTATACTCCTGTTAGGTGAGTCATTATATGCATATTCAGCTTGTGCCAACACTTGATCCCACTGCTTTGGATGTTTTGTAGTAAGGCTCCTTAAAAGATTGCCCAAACTCCTGTTCACAACTTCAATCTATCCATTAGTTTGTGGATGATAGGCAGAATTGAAACTTAGTTTAGTTCCCAATTTCTTCCATAGTGTCCTCCAGACTCCAACAAATTTGGAATCCCTGTCTGAGACAATACTTTTAGGCAATCCATGCAATCTTACAACCTCCTTAAAAAACAAATTAGCAATGTGAGAAGCATCACTAGTCTTATAACATGGAATAAAATGTGCCATTTTTGAAAATTTGTCCACTACAACAAAAATTGAATCATTACCTCTTTGATTCTTTGGTAAGCCCAACACAAAATCCATACTTACCATATCCCAAGGCCTATCTGGAATTGGTAATGGGATATACAAACCTGTGTTTTGGCTCCTTCCCTTTGCATATTGACAGACTTTGCAAGTTCTCACATACTTCTCCACTTCATATTTCATTTTCGGCCAGAAATAAAATCTGTTTAGCTGCTCATAAGTCTTCTCTACACCAAAATGTCCTGCAAGTCCTCCACTATGTTTTTCTTTGATTAAATTCTCCCTCATTGAACAGTTTGGTATGCACAACTGATTTTTCTTAAACAACAGTCCATCTTGTAAGAAGTAATCCAACCATCTACTCCTATCCATCAAAACATGATTTTTACAAGCTTCAAATGCCTCTTTAAAATCTGGATCTGTTTCATACAATTCTTTAAGAAAATCAAAACCCAACACTTGGATTTGACTCTCTTGAAATAATACACTTCTCCTACTTAAGGTATCTGCAACTTTGTTTGATTGACCATTTATATACTTCAAAACAAGATGGAAACCTTGAAGATACTCTACCCATTTGGCATGTTTCTGGCTAAGCTTTGGTTGTTTCATTATAAACTGTAGTCCATGGTTATCTGAATAAAGGATGAATTCCTTTGACATTAGATAATTCCTCCATTTCTTCAATGACTGCACAACTGCATAGAACTCCTTATCATAAGAAGAATACTTCTTTTTGGAATCATTTAGCTTTTCACTAAAGTAGGCTATAGGTCTATCTTCCTGACTTAAAACACCTCCAATTTCTTCTCTGCTGGCATCACACTTCACTTGGAAAGGCTTACTAAAATCAGGTAAAACCAAAATAGGCTTTTCAGTGATTTTCTTCTTTAGTAGCTGAAAATTTCTTTCTGCTTCAGCAGTCCATTTAAATGGCTATTTGTCCTTCTTTATGGTCTCAATAATAGGTGCATTGATCTTACTAAAATTCTTGATGAATTTTCTATAAAAGCTAGCAAGACCATGAAAACTTCTTACCTCAAAAACACTCTTGGGTGAAGGCCACTCCATGATTGCCTTGATCTTCTCTGGATCCATCTTCAGCCCTTCAACAGAAATAACAAAACCCAAGTACACTAGCTCTTCTTTCATGAATGAACACTTCTTCAAATTCAGCAATAATTTCTCCTGTTGTAGCCTTTGTAAGACATAATCATGTCTCACGTCTCACGTGCTCCTCCTTAGACCTGCTGTAAACTAATATATCGTCTAGATATACTATTACAAATTTACCAATGAAATCTTTAAAAACTTCATTCATGAGTCTCATAAATGTACTTGGTGCATTTGACAACCCAAAAGGCATTACTCTCCACTCATACAATCCCTCATTTGTCTTAAAAGTGGTTTTCCACTCATCCCCTTCTCTTATCCTTATCTGATGATACCCACTTTTAAGATCTAGTTTTGAAAAATACTTTGCTCCACTCAAGCAATCCATTAAATCTTCAATTCTAGGCAAAGGAAATCTGTACCTGATTGTGATTTTATTGATGGCTCTTGAATCTGTACACATTCTCCAGCCTCCATATTTCTTTGGACTCAACACTGTTGGTATTGCACAAGGACTCAAGCTTTCTCTGATCAGCCCTTTGTCAAGCAATTCTTGCACCTGCTTCCTAACCTCTTCATTTTTTGTAGGAGTCATTCTGTAAGTTGCTTTGTTAGGTAGACTTGCTCCAGGAATCAAATCTATATGATGGCTAATTCTTCTAATGGGTGGTAACTCATTAGGAAAATCATCAATAATAATATCACAATATTTCTCCAACATTTCTTGAATTTCAATGGGTAAATCAAAAAAAATTTAGAAGTCATTATTACCTTGGGCTTGCAAATTACAACAAAATTTACCTCATTCTCTTCAATCTGCTTCAAGTATTCCTTTCCTCCTAGTAACAGAGTTTTTGGATCAGTCTTCTTTCTTGGTACATCTTCTTCTTGCAGAGGCAGCAACGTATGATTGACACCATCCTTTCCAAACTTGTAGGTGTTTCTTTTCCCATCATGCATGGCTCCTCTGTCATATTGCCAAGGTCTTCCAAGCAATATGTGACACACATCCATTGGCATCACATCACAAACAATTTTATCTTTATACTTGCCTACCTGAAATTCCATTTCACACTGTTCATTCACTAACAATTGATGTCCCTTTTGTAACCATGACACCTTGTAAGGTGTTGGATGTTTCATTTTCTTCATCTTCAATTTCTCCCCACTTTTGTAGAGACCAAATTATCAGTGCTGCCACTATCAATGATCATCTGACAACATTTCCCTTGGACCTTACACACGGTTCTGAACAAAGTATTTCTTTGTGATGGTTCAGCTATCTCCTTTGTTTTCTTGAGAAGAACTTTATTAACTAACAAAGATTCTCCTCTCTCAGGTATATTTTCTTCTTCTGCCACTGTTTTTGTTGTTGCATCTCCCTCAACTTGAGAAAAAATAGCATTCCTCTGATTTGTTTCTGCTTTCTCTGGGCACTCAAAGGTTTTGTGTCCCAGTTTGTTACATCTGTAACATCTTATTTCTCTTCCTCTTCCTCTTCCTCCTCTCCCTCTAGAAAAACTCCCTCTACCTCCTGCATCACCTCCTATGGGTGCATGCATGTTGGGTTGAGCTGTTGCTAGCTCCATCTTTAGGTGTTGTAGATCTTCCTCTACCACCTTGATTGCCCCTTCCTCGGAAAGTACCTCTCCCTCTGGCAGACTGCTTCCTCATGAGTTTTTCTTCAGCTTTCAGTGCTATCTGATAAGCTTCCTCTAATGTTTTTGGAGACAATATACTTATTTCATCTTGAATGTCCATCCTAAGGCCATTCATATATCTAGCCACCTTCTCATCTGTATCCTAGGCTTCTCGAGCTCTTATGCTCACCTTGTAGAATTCCTTTGTGTATTCTTTCACTATCAAAGACCTCTGTCTAAGATTCTGCATCTGTCTAAACAAGGTTTGCTGATAATTACTTGGTAGAAACTTACCTCTTAGCTTTGCTACCATCCTGCTCCAATTCTTGATAGGTTGCTTGCCAAGTCTCTTTCTTTCTGCCTGCACACCATCCCACCAAAGCATTGCATGGCCTTTTAACTTGGTGACAACAAACTTTACTTTCTTCTCATCTTCTGTTTCTTCATAGTCGAAGAATTTCTCCATGCCATTAATCCAGTCTATCAATTCTTTTGGATTCAATCCTCCTTCATATATTGAAACCTCAGTCTTTGGCCTAGCTGTGGATCTCAACACTGACTAGAAGAATCTCATCTCAGGGGTAACTACTACAACTTCCTCCTCTGCAACTTCAACCTCAGGTTCACTAACATCTCCATCATCTATATTTCTGCCTATTGTTAATGCATCCAATCTAGCTTGCATCTGTTGCACAACTTCCATCACTTCAACATTTGCAACAGGCCGTCCTCTTCCACCACGTCCTCGTCCTCTTCCAAATCTGAAAGCCATATTAACTTTCCTTCTCCTGCTTCTGAGATTCAATTCAGTGTCAACAGGTTGCTCTGATACCACTAATGGTGGCCTGGGTGCAGGCAATAAAGACAACCTCTCAAATTTGGCTACAATTTCTTCAATATCTGGTTGAATTTCTCCTTCTGCATCAATTGGCATATCAGTCATCTACTGTTAACCTGACAGCCTCATGGGTTTTTCTTCTTAATCACCCCAACCCTTGTTATCAGCCACAATTTATAAATAGAGCCTTATGTTCCTATCGGAACTGTAATTCCATAGGAATTACACTAAAACACTATCGGCGGGCTTTTGAATGGATTTAATGAAATTAGTGTAAATTTCACAATCGGCACTTTAAAATGAGGAAACTGTGTTTAAACACAAAATACACAGTCGACGGGGCTTTTGTTCCAAAGGAACAGAAATGCACTATCGACGCTTTAAAACACTGTCGCGGCTTATAAATAGTCTTCATGTTAATTCCGAAGAATTACACTATCAGTGCTTTAAAATTCAAAGAATTGCGTATTACGCCAATAACACTATCGACGCTTTAATCGGCCCTTCCAACTCTCCTTCCTCCGATGCGATAACACATAGTGTTATCGGAGATGGCAATCGATGATTCCAATATTCCAGGGCTTGGCTCCTCCTGCACTGAACTTGCGATGCGATACACCTTGCGGACCCGATAACTTATACACTCTTCTCTATAGTGTTTCGGGTCCGGACTGTCGGGGTTTCAAACTTCGGTGGTTCCAAAGGACCTTCCCACTCCACTTGCGATTCTCCGATGCGATAATGGTTCAGACCTGATACGGGTATGAACCAAATTCAATAGAATTTCAGGTCCAGAACTCTGCTCTGGCTAAGTATTTTCACGATTTCCTGTGTAAAACAGAGTTTTGGTCGTGGAACTCTATACAGCAATTAAAGAAGCCAGAACCGTCAATATGAAGGAAACACGGGTTAAGGGCTCCAACCTCCGCGTTAATTGGAAATTCAAAGCCAAATCATTGTTACAAAACTCAGAAGAAAAGAACCGAACCAATACATGCACACAATTATCAATTTAACAGAGGACCATCAATTCAAAGACACTAAGAGAGTTTTTTTTCAAAATCACAATGTCTCCAGCCACCAAGAGAAGTCTCTTTATTTCCTTTTAAAACATAATAGATAAAGCCTCTCGGTCCTTATCCTATACAAAAGCATGCCTTTTACATATGGAAATTAAAGCAATAAAGCTACTACAACTTATCATAAAGCGATTTATTACAACTTGATCTTATTCTTAATTTTATCATTATCCTAAGCTAGAAAAGCATGGAAATTGCTGGCTAAAGGACCCCACTCCTTTGCCTGTAGATTTTTTTGGATTTTTGGAATAAGTTTGAAGATTTTTCCTCCAAGTCGCATGCTCTTGCATCAGGAAGCGACATAAGTGGCATGCAGGTCATTTTGTTGATGAGTAACACAATCAGAACATCAGACTGTTCATATCTAACTCAGCACTCTCGGTGAAGGAGGATGAAACAAATACCTGGTTTGTCGACTCAGGTGCATCCATCCACATGACAAGGAACAGACAGTGGTTTGAAGACTTCAAAGAGACCATCAATGGAGAAAACATCTATCTTGGCGATGATAGAGGGTACCAAATCAAAGGTTATGGTAATATTCCTGTTGTTTTGCTTGATGGAAATATTAGACATATCCATAATGTTATGTATGTACCTGGGATCAAAAAGAATCTGATCTCTGTTTCTACTATGACTGATCAGAATCTCAAGGTAGAGTTTTATAAATCATATTGTGTCATTAAAGACTTGTTGGATTCTATGAATCCTATTGCATCAGGTATTCATGTGGGAGGATTGTACAAGTTAAATGTCAAAAGCGCACCACATCAGGCATTGGCATCATCTACCATGACTACAGTGGACTTATGGCACCAGAGGTTCAACCATATTAACTTCAATGATTTGTTGCTTTTATAGAAAATAGGTGTATGGTCGAAGGTCTTCCTATTTTAAAATATGCTCATATTGATTGTGATGCATGTGCACTGGGAAAGTTGCACAAAGATGAATTTCTTGTGAATCCTGATAGAAAGAAGAGAGATATACTCGAGCTGGTACACACAGATCTATGTGGGCCTATGTAGACAAGATCGTTAGGTGGTGCATACTATTTTTTATTGTTTATTGATGACTATACTAGATTTACTTGGGTGTATTTCCTCAGGAAGAAGAGCAACACTTTTGAATACTTCAAGGAGTTCAGAAGTATGGTTGAAAAGTAGACAGGTAAATGCATCAGGATTCTCTGCTCGGATCAAGGGGGAGAGTACAAGAAAGCTTGTGTACTCAAATACTACAAAGATAATGGGATACAACAGCAGTTTACAGTACCCCACACTCCTCAACAGAACAGGGTTGCAGAGAGGAAGAACAGAACCCTTGTGGAGTGTGCTCGCAGT
Source organism: Pinus tabuliformis (assembly GCA_031772625.1). Lineage (NCBI taxonomy): Eukaryota > Viridiplantae > Streptophyta > Pinopsida > Pinales > Pinaceae > Pinus > Pinus tabuliformis. The sequence goes on from CM062812.1 coordinate 456,435,648, forward strand.
ATGTTGAAAGGTAAGAATATTTCTAATGGCTTTTGGGCTGAAGCGATTAATACTGCAGTATATCTAAAGAATAGGAGTCCAACAAGAAGTTTAGATTTTAAAACTCCTTTTGAAGCTTTATTTGGTTATAAGCCTGCAGTTAAGCATTTGAGAGTTTTTGGCAGCAAAGCCTTTGCTCATATCCCAAAGGAAGATAGAAAGAAACTTGACTCAAAGGCCATCAAATGTATTTTTGTTGGCTATTGTACAGAATTTAAGGCTTACAAACTGTTTAATCCCTCTACTCATAAAGTGTTTGCGAGTAGAGATGTAGTGTTTCATGAGCAGGTTAATGATGGAAGCCATGAGAGTGCTAAGGAAGAATGGCACGTGCCCTTGTTGGTGGAAGAAGGAGGTGATGAATCAGGTGACAACAATGAGCAGCAGAAGATGCAGCAGCAGCAGCAACAACAGGAAGGGAAAGAAGATTATGTAATTGTCAAGCCAAGTCCAGAAAATGATGATCAGACAAGGTTTGAAGCTACACCACCACTCAGGAGATCAGGTAGGAAAGCTCAGTTGCTAGCAAGATATAGGGAAAATGCTTTTATAACTAGTATGATGAATGTTGTTGAACCTTCTAGTTATAAGGAAGAAAATGAATGTAGTGAATTGAAAACAACTATGGAACAGGAACATGAAGCTATAATCAGAAACAACACTTGGGAGTTGGTTGAACTTCCTGAAGGGATACAAACCATAGGCTGTAAATGGTTGTATAAACCCAAGATGAATGCAGATGGAACCATATATAAATTAAAAGCTAGATTGGTAGCAAAGGGGTATTCACAAAAATAAGGCATTGACTATGAAGAAACCTTTGCCCCCGTAGCTAAACTAAATACTATCAGAATGTTGATTGCTTTAGCTACTAAGAAACATTAGATGATTCACCAACTAGATGTAAAATATGCATTTTTAAATGGGGAATTGAAAGAGGAAGTTTATCTAGAGAAACCTGAGGGGTTTGTCCAGAAAGGGAAATAACATTTAGTCTGTAGATTAAAGAAATCTCTATATGGACTAAAACAAGCACCTAGGTCCTGGTATGAAAAGATTGATTCATTTTTCCTGCAACTTGGTTACAACAGAAGTAAAAATGACCCTAATCTGTATACCATGAAAGATGAAAAGGGGTGCATAGTGTTGATTTCTTTGTATGTAGATGATTTAATTATTACAGGTGATGTTATTTCTCTAATCAAAGAAATCAAGCAACAAATGTCACAGGTGTTCGAAATGAAAGACCTTGGTGAATTAAGATATTGTTTGGGTCTTGAGATCTGGAGAAGATAGTTTATACTATCAAATTTTATCATGGTATCAGAGATTCAGGACAAACTTTTTTGTCCCAGGGTAAGTATGTCATAGGTCTACTGGAAAAATTCAGGATGGGTCAGTGTAAGGCTACAACAGTACCACTACAGCAGAACATTAAACTTCAGAGTGAGGATGGCTCTAAAGAGGTAGATGCGACACTTTATAGACAACTGGTTGGGAGCTTAATCTACCTGACCACTACTAGACCAGATTTGGCTTATGCAGTCAGTGTGCTAAGTCAATACATGTCCAAACCACTTGAGAGTCATTGGAATGCAGCAAAAGGTGTCTTAAGGTACCTACAAGGAACTATAGACTATGGTATTATTTATACTGATTCTTCTAATGTTAGATTGACAGGATTTACATATTCCAACTGGGCTGGAAATGTAGACGACCACAGATCCATAACAGGCTATGCATTCAGCATTGGATCCAGGGTGATTACATGGAGCAATAAGAAACATAACATAGTTTCCTTGTCTTCGGTGGAAGCAAAGTATCAAAATATGTGTGCAGCAACATGTGAGGCAGTTTGGTTGTGGAGACTTCTCTAGGATGTCGAGGAAGAACAGAAAGATGCAACAACAATCAGATGTGACAACCAGAGTTCAATCAAACTTGCTAATAATCTGGTGTTTCACAAGAACACTAAACACATTGATACACAATTCCACTTTGTCAGGGAGAAAGTTCAATCAAAAGAAATCCATCTTGTATATTGTAAAACACGTGATAATGTTACAAAAATTTTCACTAAGCCTCTTGGCAAAATTAAGTTTGAAATGTTTAGGGAGATGTTAGGCATATTTGTGAACCCCTTCTCCATTAAGGGGGAGTGTTGAAGATAATGGAGAATCCTAAAATAGTGTGAGTTGGTTCACGAGACCTTAGGATAGGAATTAGTTTCTATTTCTTAGGGTATGGTTCTAACTTCCCTATTGCTATGTATGCTATATAATGTTTGAAGTATATTGAGAATGTAGAGCGTTCTGCAGAGCCAGACTCTCCTGGTTTAGACTCTCTTTCGTAGAGTTAACCAGTAAGTTTTTATTTATTAATTCAAGCATCTCATTTTGACACGTTAGAGATTACATCACATTGTTATCAGTGCAACCTTTTAGATCAATCTAAAAAAGCTTAAAGTATATATGAAGGTGAAAGTTTAGTTAATTTGAACCACTCAAACTATAACCTTGATAGACCAATCTATCCATATTTTTAACAAACACATGATTTTGTCAAAAAAAGTTAAAGCTACAACTTCTGATTCAGTAAAAAAGGTTAAAGCTATAACTTCAATGACCCTGTAAAAATATTATAATATTCATTTCATGAACCGAAGTAGGAGCTTCCAACTTCAATTATCTTGTGAAAGTTCATTTTATTTTTAAATTAAATTTTAGCATTTTTATTTTTATTTTATTATGGAACTAATAATAATACATATAGTTATATATTGCTTCATATTTTTCGTATTTTTATTTTTATTTTATTATAATACTAATAACAATATATATCATTTTTTTAATATTTTTTATAAAAAAAAAATAATATGATATGCATAGTATATAAAGAGATTCTTTTAACATGTTTTATAATATTTTTTATAGTTTATTTTTTCCTAATATAATATGTATAGTGTATAAAGAGATTATTGTAAATAATAAATTTTTGTATATATTAATTAAATTGAGATGTGATGCTATGAGATCTTATGATTATTAATATAGTTTTATATTACTTTAACTTATATAGTAAAATAAATTTTAATTTATAGTTATTATTTATACTTCATATATATTTCACATATATGTATATAGAAATATTATTATCTGTAATTATATGTTTATTATATAGATTTAAATATGAAGTTTTAAAGTATCATAGTTATAAATATGAATGATTACTTAATTTTTTTTGAATGAAATATGCATATCATGAATTTCTTGTTAGAGAAATTATTTGTAAATTCTATTAATAAAGCAAAATTACAATATAAAAAATTGAATTGAATCAAATTATTATTATTATTTTTTATTTTATATTATTTTTTAATTGTGTCTAAATTATGTTTTATTATTATTATGTTTTGATATAATGTTTCATTATAACATCTCATCTAATGCACCATTCCAACATCTCCCATGGTTTCAAATAAAACTCATGTTTCAATAATGCTCAACACAGCATGGTACATATTGAATATAACATTTACAACAATATTTGATAAACTTTATAAATCGAGCACTTGAAATGCCTTTAGTTTTGGTTATGTAATATGTGTTGAGGTTGACAAAAGTGTTGTTGAGTAGGTATTATGGATTCTTCTATCGTCTTTTCATGGTCACTCTTAGTAGGCATAACAACCTCGCTAGGAAATTTGTACAACATATAGTAATTTCAATTCCCTCCTTTGCATCATCTTTGTAGACTAAAGCATCTCTAAGCTTCTGTGATATAAATCCATTGATATTTTTTGCTGCTTCTTGGGCATGTGTGGTTAGTCCCATTGTTGGATTCTTTATCTCTATGGGAAGCCATTGATTAATTTAAATGCTAGCATTCTTGCGCCCAAAATTTTGATTGGGTTAACTAATATGGAGAAGAAGCAAGGATAAAGAACCATTTTCCCACCCCTTACAAGGTTTGATCCATGAAATCCTGCATTGTTGTGTTTCGATTGCTAGATGTGACTCTTAATTACCCACTATACTTTATTGTATTGTGACATCAATGTTGACCTTTGTGAATGCATAAAAGAAAATCTTGTGACTTTTTGGAGAAAAACAAAGATGTTCCAACGAAGTTGTACGACTTCATTGATTCTCCCAAGATGTATTTTGTTCCTAGTGCTTTGCTGAAACACCCAAGATCCTTGAAATGAGATGTTTGAAAATAATGTATTCAGGTAACCATTATCAAATTTATTTGCAAGGTAGATCTGGTGGAAATGGTGTTGATATAAGTGAAGGAGGACCAGAATTTAAAAGTTCACATTAAGGAAGGATACATTCCAACCCAAAAATTCTTAGTTGGATAGAAATTGAAAAGGAAAAGCTTGGAGTTTGATTGGCACTAGGATTCCATGGATTATTTTGAGAAAAGCCAGTGTTCATATTAAAAATTTGATTAACTTGACTAAAATAAGGGAAACCTCCATTTATTGGATTCCAAAAATATTGGGATGGCTTGCCTTAACTGACATCCTTGCATGGGATTCTAGAATTTCTGGAAGGGCATGGACCAAACCAACATCCTAGAAGAGTGGAACATATTACTCCCATGATGATGAAATAGAGAAAAAATGATGCTACCAATTGGACCACTAACAAACGATTTTTAACAGTCTTTAGGATCTTTAATTTATTACCTAACAAACCACACAACAACACCATGAATCAAATAATACACACACAGATAAGGATATACATAAATTTACGTGGATGTCCATAAGAGAGAAGACAACAAAACCTATGTCTAAATATTATTGTAGTAACCAACCTACTATTACATTCAATTTACAAGCACAAACCAAAAGGATACACCTTGTAACACCTCCTCCCACATTTACCCGCTTTTAAAAGTTCTCGAGGGTAAACGTGAGTTGAGTGTTATATGAAATGACTCGACCTCCAAGTTCCAGTTGTGGAAGTGGGGCCTACAATTGGAAACTTACTGATACCACTTAGGAACACCAAATCACCCAAAATTTAACCAACAACCTCTTATGATTAGATCCTGAGCTGGAACATATTTTTACAAGTTTTTTCCTCCCAACCACACCCTTAAAACTCTATACATGTAGTTGGAAGGCTTCAACCGCACCCAGAAGCCTTCCTACATACGGTGGTGAGATCTGTGCCACTTTTTCAAGGCCAGCCTATAGGCCATTAACCATAACTTATTATAATTTTCTAGAATGCAATCTAAGATGATGAAAAGTCTAAACAATCAATTATAGGGCTAGATCTTAACCATGATATGCCAAACACATGATAAACATTTCGTCAAGCATATGGTAAACATAATAGCTACAAGTCATGAATGCATATTTTATCATGATCTTCTTAACTTCATTAAAGAATCATCAAAAAAGGATTTATTCCCTCTCAAGCTAGCTAGGACAACACTTGTTAGCCCATACATTCATCAATCATTAACTAAATTATGAATCATGTACAAGACCCATAGTAAGAGCACATCATATAACCATGCATATAACCAACATATAACCATGATAATGGAATCCATAAAAAATAACCATAAGATCAACATAATAACCAGTACATGTTCTCATTGATCACAATAAGAAATAACTCATATTAACATATGCAGAAGCCAACCAAGTCAGGGACTTCCACGTACCACCCGACCATAGATTAGGCTAAACCAAATCTCTCTTTCAATCAATCACCCCAGTGCCATATTCCAAGAATCAATGTGGGATCATATGGGTTAAACCAAAATAGAACCAACCAAGGATTCCATATGCCAAACCACCTCAACCCTCAACTGCAATGATTTCACCTAACCATCCAGAAATCACTAATACCAAACCAGATTGATCTCTTCCCAAGCTCTCCAGGGCTTCAGGGATTCTATCTCAACCCCCAACATCCATGGAACCCAAGCTATTATAGGGCTCCAAATATCTCTTATCTCAACCCACAACCTCCAAGGAACTTAAGTTGTTATAGGGCTCCATAGATTCTATCCCACCCCACAAAGTCCAAGGAATCTGACAACCAATAAAAAATCCAAACGGGGAACCCACAACATCATGGCTATCCAATAAATGGAAAGACAAGTCTGAAACCATTTTCAATCCAGGAAAATCTCCATACCAATGACAACATATACCAAATAACCACATGAATGTATCATGCATCCAAATCTCAATAAGAAATACACACATGCAACTTGTTACCTGCAATGGAGTCCTGCTATTGTTGCTAATCCAACCTTCTTTTCCAATGCCCACTAAATCCTTGCTTATCCTTTCCTTACTTCTCTCGAAATCGAAGTGAATGCTAGAATGCTCCAAGAATGGTGTGCAACAGTGTAGCAGAGTGAAGTGTAACCTAACAAAACTGGTTGGTTATAGATGGCGATGGAGCTGGTTAGGGTTTCGAAACCAGGAAGCAAGTCGGAACCACGCAAGGGCCACGGGTAGGTAGTTCAGGTCAGGGGTCAAAGAACAGCTGCCGGCGCGGGTTCATAGACGACTGGCAGGTGGAGGTAAAAGCTGGTGTCGGGCCAGGTCTTTTGTCATTTCATGTTTTACCATAACACAGTCTTTTACAGTTTGATTACTCGCTTTTTTACGTTTTTGCTCCACAAGAACCGTGAAGGTTACCACCATTGACCATCGGCTGTAGCATTTCCTGGGAACGGGTCGTAACTATGGTTAACCCCGCCGAACTAGTAGACCTGGACCCAGCATTAGAGGACATCCTGTCTATGTGGGGGAAGGATATCACCGCTCAGAATGTGGAACATTATTTTGGGGCTTTCGAACTGTCTAGGCTGGAGGAGTTAACTCAGAATGAAACACCTTTGTTCGTTTAGTAGACAAGGATGCGGGCAGTGCGGCTCATAATACAGGCATAGCGGCCACTTCCAAGCAGGTTGGAAACGAAATTGTGCCCAGAGGAGCAGATGAGGAAGGGTCGCCCATAGACCCAAAGGGTAAAGCAGCATCGCCGCGTTTTCCGCCTTCCAAGGGGTTTGAAGATTTATCTAATTTAGGGCTTTCTGCAGGTTATAGTCTGTCAAGGGCCTCTGGGGGTCTTCCATCGATTACTAGGGTTTCTCTGCCAAGGGAATCCCTCTTCCTAAAAGGGCCTACAACAAACGGCTCCAGAGAACTTCTAGTTGGGGAGCGGGTAGGCTCTGATGGACTGGCAAAGGGCTTTTTATCCTCAGGGAACTTTGAAGCAGGATTGGCGAGTCAGACCCCGACGCAGCCGGAGATAGAAACTATTGGGGGCATATCGCAGGCAAATACAGAAAGAAATGATGGTCGAGGGGGTTTTGGATCTCCGGTGGAAGAGTTAAGATTCAAAGGGGCGAAGAGGAAACCGCAAAGACCCATTGGATCTCAGGAGATTGAAGGCAATTTGGTCCTTGGGATGGAGGTTTCTATCGAAGAAACCCTAGCTGTCGCAGACTGCACCTTGGTCGGCAGAGCTAGAGGTAAGAAATACTCTTCTGAATTTCTGCAAGTATGGGGTGAGTCTTGTTTCGTGACGGACAGACCTATACAGTTTGAAGCCCAAGTTTTAGGGAAGGGTTGGTTTAAGCTCAGTTTTGTTGATAAAGACTCGGCAGAATGGGTCTTTCAGCGTAATTGGCATATTGGGAACATCCCTATTCTGTTAAAGAAATGGACTCCCATGTTTGATGCATTCAAGGAGAGAACGGATGTGTTCCCTGTGTGGGTACGAGCCCCGGGCTTACCATCCTTCCTGTGGACTGAAGAAGTGTTCAAATCAATTGGTAATAGGCTGGGGGAGTATTTGGAGGCAGATATGACTTTTTTGGAAACGAAGGATAGAACGATGGCGCGTATTCTGGCTCTCCTTAACCCGAGCAGAGGCTTGGCACAAATAAAATCTCCAGTATAAGGATTACGTTTTTGAGCAGATATTAGACTATGAATATCTGCCGTTCAGATGCCATCGCTGCCATGAGTATGGGCACTTGGCAAAAGATTGTCCACAGCTGAGAAGAAGGCGACACTTCCGGAGGACTTCAGCGAACAGAGGAAATGTTCAAACCCCTGTTCAGATGCCCATGGAAAATGAAATTCCGGAGACGCAAGGAGCAGAGGATATGGAGACAGAGGAGACTGTTAAGGACCCTGCGGGTGAAGCTGTTCCAAATCATGAGGAAGCTCAGGAAATCGTCAATTGTCCGGCGGTTGCTGTGGAGGAACCTGACAAAGAAGTGGAGGTCGCGGAGGAGATCGTCAAGGAAGATCCGGGCAAGTCAAGTTCAGCGCGAAGACGAAGAAAAGGGTATGTGCTCAGGGACCCCTATTTCTCCTCAAATCTCTCCCGAGCATGTTTCCGTTCCTTCGCATGTTACATTTCCAAATTGTCATGTACAAGAAAATAATGCTGATGATATTATCGAACATATTTCAAAATCCCCAAATGTAGACACTATCGCTGATGCTTTACCAGCTCTGGATATAAACTGTGAAGACCAATGGCCCCCTCTTTCACATTCAGCTTCTCGATCTTTTTACCCTTATAACCTGAGATCTATGGGAGGGAAACATAGTGATCCGGGGACTTTAGGTGGATTGGGACAGTCCTCCTCTCAGAGTTGCCCTAAAAATAAGAGAGGTAGGAAATCGGATATGTCCAAAGCAAAACTAAAAGCTAAGCTAGATGTTGCAGATGGTAAACAATACTCTATTCGGGGGTCCTTAGAGCAGCCCACCCCCCTGAGAGTGTTATAAAATGATATTGACTTCCTGGAATTGCAGAGGTTTGGCCAGCAAACCTAAAAAACTGGCCTTGAAAGAGTGGATAAATAATTCTAATTTAGATGTTATCTTTCTGCAAGAAACTTTGGGGAGGGCCTTTGAGATTGAAGCCATGCTAAAAACTCTTCTGCCTGGGTGGATCTTTTCTGCTGTAGACTCCACTGGTCACTCGGGGGGCATTGCTATTGGTATCAAAGAAGGACGGGTAAAAGTCATAAACCAATGGGGGATGAAAAATGTTATGGGCATGGAGGTTATTTCCCCAGATTTCTCTTTTCCTATCACTTTAGTAAATATCTATGGGCCCTGTCAGGGCAGGGAATCTTTTTGGGAAGATTTGATGTCGAAATCTGTGATGAAGTCCCCATCGTTGGTTATGGGTGGTGATTTAAATTTTTCCATAGGCAGAGCTGAAGCATGGGGACCATCTGCTAGAGAAGACCCTCTTTCAGATTTCTTCCTTAACCTCATCTCGGATAATAACTTTACAGATCCTTCTCCGATCAAACTAAAGCCTTCTTGGAGAAACCGAAGAATTGGTGAAGATCGAATTGCTAAAAGACTTGACCGCTTTTTGGTAGCTGAGTCATTGTTTACCAAAATTCCCATGCTCAGACAGTGGGTTGAGGAAAGAGGAAACTCGGACCATTTCCCTATTTTTCTAGACCTTATCCTCCCCCCTCCCAAACCACCTGCCCCTTTTAAGTTCAATCCAGCTTGGCTTCAAGACCCCTCATACTGCAATCTGTTTAATGATACATGGATTCACCCTGCTCATAATACAGATGAGGATAAATGTTTTTTGTTCATGGAGAACCTCAAAAGACTGAAGAAAGCCACAATCTCCTGGGCAAAGGAAAGAAAACTGAAACAAAATGAGGAGCTGGTTAAAATTAGGGAGGAGCTGGAGCAGATGGAAAGTATGGAGGTAGATGGATATTATTCACAGTCCTCCAAAGACAGAATCCTCCATTTGGAGAAGCAGCAAAATAAAATTCTTTTGGATAAGGAAGAAGAATGGAGGATAAAAAGTAGGGCAATATGGTTAAAATCTGGGGATGAGAACACTAGGTTTTTTCATAACTTTGCAAAAGGTAGGAAAGCTGCAAATACTATTTGGCGCCTTAAAGACGAAGAAGGGAGGGATGTTAGCTCCTTCCCAGAGCTTTCTGGGTTAGGAAAAAGACATTTTCAGAATATTTTTGCAGATTCTGGGGAGGCTACTATTGCAGAAGTTTTCCAAACGGTGCAAAGCATTCCTAGGTTCATTGAGGTAGATGAAGCAGAAGATCTATCAATCCCGGTCTCAAAGGAGGAGGTTTAAGCAGCTATGAAGCTCATGGGCAAGGATAAGAGTCCAGGCCCAGATGGCTGGACTATAGAACTGTTTCTCCATTTTTATGATCAAATAGGAACCGAAATTACTGAAGTAGTTGAAGAGTCGAGACAGAAAGGAGAAGTCTATAGACCTTTCAACTCAACTTTTATTGCTCTTATTCCGAAGAAGGATGATCCGGAAAGTTTTGAAGACTTCAGACCAATATCTTTGTGTAATTGCATCTACAAGATTATTGCAAAGGTTATTGCCCTCAGATTAGCTCCAATCCTGTCTCAAAATATATCGATGGAACAATTTGGCTTCCTGGATGGAAGACAAATTCATGAAGCCATTGGTGTAGCCCAGGAGGTTATACATAGTATCAGATTGAAGAAAAAGAAGGGGGCTGTTCTCAAAATTGACTTATCAAAAGCATATGATCGGATCAGCTGGCTCTATTTGCGGATGTTGTTGACACAAATAGGTTTCAGCTATTCCTTTATTAGCTGGATCATGGGGTGCATCACAAATGTCAGCTTTGCAGTTCTGGTAAATGGTGCAGCTTCCTCTTTTTTCAACAGTCAGAGAGGACTCAGGCAAGGTTGCCCTTTATCCCCTCTTCTGTTTCTTCTTGTGGCAGAAGGGCTAAGTAGACTGATTCATAAAGCCAGAAGAGCGGAGAAGGTAAAGGGTATCGAGGTAGCAATCAATCTCTTCATCACCCACCTTCTTTTTGTTGATGACATTTTGATTTTCACTAATGGTTCCTCCAATGAACTAAAGGAGTTAAAATGCATTTTTGATCTTTTTCTAAAAGCCACTGGAATGCAGATAAACTCAAGAAAGTCCCAAGCATGTGTGGCAGATTTTGAAAGAAGAGAAAGGAATAGCTTGGCTAATTTATTCCCTTTCCCCATACAGCCCCTGGATTCTCCCTTCAAATACTTGGGTTTCTGGTTAAAGCCAGCAGGCTACAAAAAAGAGGACTGGAATTGGCTCATCGCTAAGATTGAAGCCAGAATATCACATTGGAGCTTCAGATGGTTATCCAGAGCTGGGAGGTTGACCCTTATTAAATCAGTTCTTCTAGCCATTCCGGTTTACTGGGCCGCCCTGACTTGGATCCCCAAAGGCGTGCTGGAGAAAATCAGGAGAATTTGCTGTAGATTTTTATGGGCAGGATCAAAGGAGTCCTCAGTGTTACCTTGGGTAGCTTGGGACAAAGTGGCCAGACCAAAAGAATGGGGAGGGTGGGGCATTAAAAGACTACCCGATTTCAGCCTCTCTTTAGCTGCAAAATCCGGTTGGAGGCTAATAACTTTGGAAAATCTATGGACAAGAGTGGTGAAAAGGAAGTACATCGACCCTATCCCTATAAAGACTGGATCCGGAGTCAAAACAAGAAGATAAAAAATATATCAGCCATCTGGAAGGCCACGGTGGAAGCCTTCTCTGTGATCGAACAAGGATTAGCTTGGAAAGTTGGAGATGGAAGACTGGTAAGGATTGGCAGAGATCCATGGATAGGATTCAATGAGGCTTATGCCTTATCACCAGGTCTACTCAGACACTTGGATAGTAAAGGTATTACAGCATTAAATCAGGTGGAGAAGGTCGGACAGTCTACTATTTGGGGACAAGCATGGAAGGATGATGTAGATTTGGGGATAAATGCCAGATGGAAGGCTGAGTGGGAGGGTTACATCAAAGAATTACAACGCTCAAATGTCAGGATAAAAGATGAACCTGATTGCTTGATGTGGGCACAGAGTAAATCAGGGGAATACTCTCCAAAAGATGGATACCTTTTCTTAATGGGAAAGAAAGGCTGGGGAGTTCCGGATTGGTGGGCCAAAAATATTTGGAAACCAAAAGCCCAGCAAAGGCCAGGATTTTTCTCTGGTGTATCTTAAAAAGGAAGGTCCCAACATGGGAAATTTTACAAGCTAGGTTCTTAGTTGGGCCTGGTAGATGCCCCCTGTGCAAGTCTGAAGAAGAATCCATTAATCATCTCTTCATAACTTGTGCTGTCTCAAGAAAGATTTGGGAGGAGGTCACTGATTTGCTCAAGATAAAAGCTCAGTGGGGGCATGATTCATTGGAGACAGCTTGGAGGAAATGGTGGCAAGACTTTCCGGAGGGAAACTTGAGAAATTTGCCTCTGATTTTTTGCTGGGGAATATGGCTTTCCAGAAATAAAAGTATTTTCCAAGATAAGGACACCCCTTCTACCGTCATTGCCATTAATATAGCCGCCATATACACTGCGTTACCGCCCCCTGAGTCTAAAAATCCTAAACCAAATCAAAAACAAATCAACATTCAGGAAGGCATTCCATGTGGCTTCTTTGATGGGGCTTCACAAAACAATAGGGCTGGAGCTGGCCTGTGTATTCATATCAATCCGGAACACTCATTAAAAGCTTCTGTGTTGGGTTGGGTACAGGCACTAATAACTATGCTGAATTATCTGCTCTGCGCTACCTCTTATGCTGGCTTCTTCACAGAAATATCAACACTATTCAGATTTTTGGGGATTCTCTAAATGTCATAAATTGGGTCAATGGAAAGGCATCTTGTCAAAATCAGATATTGAAGACTCTTGTTGAAGAAATTTCTTTATTAAAGGCATCTTTTAATAATTTCTCTATCTGCCACATTTACAGGGACAAGAATGAGGAAGCAGACCAGCTTTCTAAGGCTGGTTTACAACAGGATATGGGCAGCTGGACCGTAGAAGAGATCAGACAGGGGCAGTCAGTCATATCAAATATGCCTCCTTATGCACAGTCACTTTGACTTCAGCTCTTCTTCCTCTTTTTTTTGACAATAGTTTTTAGCGGTTATATATAGTTCTGTATATATGTTTCTCCAGTTTTTTCTTCTCAGTTTATATCAGTTATATTGCCACAGCATACAGTTTTAGACATATACTTTCCTATGGTATCTTTCCGGGTTATAAAACATATATTTTTTTTGTTGTATGGGGTTGTTTTCCTTTCGTTGAAGGAGACCCCAGTTTTTGTTTCGGTTCTTCTCCATGTGTTACACTTTGCCTCCAATGGGAGGAAGTTTGTACAGGTTCCAAAACTCAAAAATCAGCAGAACAGCTCCTATATGTTGAGCAGAACAGCAAACTGTTGAGCCACCAGTGATGGCTTAAGACCAATATTGCATGTAAAACTTTTTATAGTTCTTAATAAAAAGTTTTGATTTTTTCCTCGGAAAAAAAAAACAGTGTAGCAGAGCTAGAATGAACAAATGCTGAGCCAAAAATGTCAAAAAACTATCAATTGTTTCTCTAATGCCTTTTTATCATTGATGTCTCATTTTTCTTTTCTTTTCCTTCATTTTCTCTCTAATTTCACTTGCATGCATATTTGTGTCTCTTCACCTTCATTTTCTCCTATTTTCCTTTATTTATTATAATTAAATGCCATTTATTGCCTCTTTACCTTTGCCAATTTCGATAGTTTAAAAAACCACAAGTGACCCCAATGTGATGTTTTCCACACCATTCAACTTAGAATACTTGTCCCATGACCTTAGTCTTATTTTATTTACATGGAAAATCAACCAGTGGTTGTTACAAATCCCTCCCCCTTGACGGAACACCATCCTCGGTGTTTTATGAAATTTATGACCAACAAAACATACTGCTTATGGAGCTTTATAACACAACTTATTGTAGTATTTACAATCCACAAACACACACACACACATATATGCTCAACCAACAAATAAGGAAGGATACAAAGGCCGCATCTGATCAGAACAATCAATCACATGATCAACATCCTAGACATGAAATATGAGCAGTGGCAGATTTCTCTCTTTAAGAACCCTATCATTAATCAGGCTTATATCCTTTCCCTAGGCTTCCTACTATGGAACATATGGAAAAGTCACAACATAAAAAATTTCAAAGACCGAGACACCCTTTCGCAGCATATCTGGAAGATTACTAAAGACAATATAAGGAAGACCATCTTATCGAAGCCTTGGACGAAAGAAGATTGGAAATCTATTCAAGAGGAGGCTTTGATCCTAGAAAATATCAATCTGTCCCCGAACATGTTTCCCCCCAGAGTCCCCATCGCCCCCTGGATCACATCTCTCCCCCATTCATGTTCATTCCTCCCCTTGAGGGATTCATAATCATCAATTTTTATGGGGCCTCGAACGGGAAATCCGGGTGCGGCTGGGTATGGTGCAATGCTAAGGGACTAGATGGGCCAACCTATGGGAATTTTCCTGGGGCTATGTGGGTACACAATGAACAATGTTACAGAACTGATTGCCCTTGAAAAAGGATTGATGATGGCTAAAATGAAAAACATCCCAAAAATTCAGATTATTGGAGACTAAAAAATGGTGATCAAAATGACTCAGAAGATCCTTCATGGCGACTATAAGTTCAAGGCTCCCACATGAAGGACCTTCTACTCTCATTTTCTTATGTGATCCCTCCTCACAGCAGGTGGTAACGAAATAAAATCATGAATTGGCTAGCAAACCAAGGGCGGTGGATGAATCCCATGATCTTGTATCAGGTTGGCTGCCACCATTGGATCCATCCTTACTGAGCCATTTAGAAACTCTCATTCAAAAAGAGTAGGCTTCCCCACTAGGGGTGAGTGTCAAGGCAGATGATAGGACAAGGGGCATTAATCCCCACACATGCGGCAACAGGAATGTACAAGACAATTAGTAAATGGGCCTTGGGAATAGGTCTGATGAACATTCTCGATGCAGAAATTGGTATAAGGAACAAGAGATATGGAGGCGTGGTGAGGGTGGTGAGACTAGATATGAAAGTTGGAGAGACAAGTTCTTCTGCGTAGGCTGAGGGGTGTCTCCTCAGCTTCAGTTCTAGGCTATCTCTAGAAGGGGAGGCTCTGGCCTTAATTCCAACCACATTAAGTGTTGCATTCTCATTCATAATTCAAAGTGCGACCTCCATTTGGGATCCTAGTGCGCAGCAAGCGAGGCATCGATAAGAATGGGAACATTTGTGGGTTGTGAGCTTCTCTTCTGGGTCTAATGCGCAAAGGAGGAATGGGTCTAATATAGACCGTAAGAGTGCGCTTGCAACACCATTGTTCGTGTAGGTGGTTCCTATATCTTGTCTAATTTTCCTTACGGTCACGTTGAAGAGCACTTATCTAAGCAGTGCACATCCTGGAAGCTTGTTTAGTCATATCGCTCATTTGTTGTGTCACCAGTTTTTAGTCATTACAACTTTTTTGTCTATCAACTTGTTGGAGGTAGAGGAGACCTACACTCTTGTCCTTCTTGATGTTGAATTGATGGTACTATTAGCCTATTGCAACTCCCGCTCGTTAAGTGGGGGTGTATGTTTCTAGAACTGGTACGCCCTCCCTTATCTGTAGGGCGGGTGGAGGGACACGGGGTGAGGGGTGAGGCGTCAGAAACTGCATAGCTGGTCTGTCTGGGAAGTGTTGATTAGGGATTTGAGATGGGGTGTTAGCACTATCATAATGTTACGCCAGTGAGACCATCCATGAGGATGAGGAGGTCACTCGGGAAAAGGGTATAGAAATTTCTCTATAGATTAGCTAGCTCTGATGCCATGTAGAAATTATGCAAATTCTCTACAAATCTCGCTCTGATACCATGTAGAAAATCTGACTATAGATTAACTCGATAATGCAATATACCAAAGCAAAATACTATAACCTACTTCTACTATCAATTTGCTTTGTGGAAGCTTAAATATTGAGCAAGATTCGAGCTGAACACATATAACCAGAAGAAGAATAATCAATGCACATGAAACACAAAAAATACTCAAGGGAAAGCCTAAGCTAAAAACCCCACTATCTGTATTATCATACAAGGTGGAAATACATAAGAATTATACAAATCCTTAGCTCTCACAGCTATCCAGCTCTCAGTACAACCCTCCTAGATAATCACAGGCAATCAAAGCTTCTCACAATCCTTCTCCTCTTCCCTCCAAGCTCCTATTTCCTTGCGCTATTCCTCTGGGATGATCTTCTCCAACCAAGTGGAAAACTGATCTCACACACGAATCTCACACCCTGTATGAACTGTGCAATCCTCAAGGAACCTTACCTTGACTGCATGCATTAGTTTCCTTTATAGGAAAACAATAGTACACTATCCTTGTCTTTAATCTCAACTAGGTCTTTCTAAAAATAGAGATGCATGAGTTTCTGATGAGGGAATCTTCTGTTAAATGGAGTACATTTGTTGAGTGCATGCATGCATCAACTGACTGTCAACTCTCTATTAGTTCCTCAAATAGTTTGGAACTAATTTAACTGGACTTAACTCAGTAAACCGAGTCAACTAATTACAACTCAAATATAACTCAATCTTATCTCCTTGATTTAAGGCTTATCTCCTTAATTTAAGGGATAACTCTTGCATGACTTCAGAAAGACTTCTAACTTGAATTTTTCCAACTAATTAATGCATAATGAATTAATTAATTAATTCCAAGTAGCAAGTGAGACTAAATTCGATTTTTAATTCACAATTTTAATTCAAGGACAAATTCAAATTCCAATATTTTGGATTCTATTTTTATCATTTCTTGTTGCTATTTTCAACACTCCCTCTCAACAAGAAAGGAATTCAACTCGATCCCAATCCTGACCTTTGGAATGTTATGCATGCAACGCTTCTCTCTAGTGTTGTTGCTCCAGAAACTCCATCAACAAAAAAAACATCCAACCTGAATCAATATGATGCATCTGTCATCAAAGTCTATGACTGCTATTGCCTCTATCAACTGAAAACTTTGCGCTTCTGGTGACTCTGCCTTTCTGCATTGTTGTCAATCCTTCTCTGCGCTCTTCAGTATCTTTCTGCTCTAGACTCTGTCACTTTGATCTCTGACTACATCAATCCCATTGATTCCTCCCGTTACTATGTACTTTGGGCTCCCGTAGCAAGGTACAATCCATGAGATAAAACCTCTCAATGGACCTTGCCCAATTTCAACCTTCTTGGGACTATCACTCCACATCGCCCCACCTCACACCTGGATGTATGGCTACATGTGATCCGTCTACCCACTTCTCCAATTATGGCTCCTCCAAAATTGTCTGAGACTTCTTCAGGGACTGCGTGTTGAGAGGTAATTTACTCTCCCTCTCAACCACCAAGTCTCTAACATTTGCCTTGCTCCTCAAGGCTTTGGATGCATCTTGAACCTCAAGAGCATACAGGTTCTTAACTCGTGAACCGATCTGTTTCACCTGTCTCGTGGTGATGTGTCTAAGGAACGCATTTCCTTTACTGAAGACAACATCGTAGCCTTTGTCCTCCAACATCACGACCGATACCAAGTTCTTCTTCAATCTAGGCACATACTTCACATCTGTCAAGGTGATAGGAGCTCCATGCTCCCTCTGAAAAGCAACTGTGCCCACTTCTGAAACACTATACTTTTCATCGTCACCCATCTCTATGTGCATCTTGAGGTCTTTCTCCTCCAAGGCATTGAATAAACTTTTATCGTCGGTCATGTGGAATGAGGCTCCACTGTCAAGATACCAACCACAACCCATCAT
The DNA here is from genome assembly GCA_031772625.1 of Pinus tabuliformis. Lineage (NCBI taxonomy): Eukaryota > Viridiplantae > Streptophyta > Pinopsida > Pinales > Pinaceae > Pinus > Pinus tabuliformis. The sequence continues at coordinate 456,453,388 of CM062812.1, forward strand.
CGATGACACCATGAATGCGATGAGAGTAAAGTCCATTTTGAACTGAGAGGCTAATGCCTCACCTTCTGATCCTTCCGAGGATCCCTTCTTGGACTTCTTCAATGGGCAATTAGTCGCATAATGTCCCATCTCGTGACAATTAAAGCATCTCACTTTAGACTTGTCACCCTTCTTCCCTCCATGAGAAGAATTCTATTTGGAATGGGAATCCTCCCCTTCCCTTTCCTTGCCTTACTCACTGAGGCCAGATTTTCTTCATCATCATCCTTGGATGAAGAACCATCTCGAGTGCTCCTCCTGATCTCCTCCTACATCAGATCAGACCACAGTCATTCCCAATCTGGCAGTTTTCCTTTCCATTCACAGAGTCCTGGTAGTTATTTCAGCTCTTTGGAAGGATAATGAGAGCGAGGATCACCATATCATCATCGGCAGTAGTTATTCCCACATTGCTAAGCTCATCTATGCAAGTGGTGATCTTGTTCAGATATGTGGAAATAGTATCGTCGTTCTCCATCTTGATTCTTCGAAGCTTATCCTTGAGCGCCAATTTCCTCTGGTCGCTATTGTTCTGGTAGAGGTCCTTCAATGTCTTCCACATTGAATATGGAGTATCCTTCCCATGGAGACTCGAGACAATATGGTCTCGAACTCCCTTAGGGATGATTCGTCTCGCCCTCACCACACACTTCTTCCACTTAGCCAACTCTTGTGCATTAGTTGAACCTGGCTTTGGGATTCTTGATCAATTAAATCCTTCAAGTCGTTGTCTTCTAATACAGCCTCCATGCGATCTTTCCATGCTTTGTAATTCAAGCTATCTTCTAAGGCATACTCGAGTCTCAAGCCATAGAACGCCATTGGCCAACCTTGAAGTATGATAAGAATTCAATTTTGCACCTGCAACCCCGAACTTCAAACTTCAAATTCTCTTCTTTGTATACTATTCACAGATCCGATAAACTTGGCTCCGATACCATGTAAAAATTTCTCTATAGATCAGCTAGCTCTGATACCATGTAGAAATTTTGCAAATTCTTTACAAATATCGCTTTGATACCATGTAGAAAATCTGATTGTAGATTAACTCGATAATGAAATATACAAAAGCAAAATACTATAACCTACTTCTACTATCAATTTTCTTTGCGGAAGCTTAAATATTGAGCAAGATTCGAGATGAACACATATAACCAAAAGAAGAATAATCAATGCACATGAAACACAGAAAATACTCAGGGGAAAGCCTCAGCTAAAAACCCCACTATCTGTATTATCATACAGGTGGAAATACATCAAAATTATACAAAGCCTTAGCTCTCACAACTAGCCAGCTCTCAGTACAATCCTCTTGGATGCTCATAGGTAACCAAAGCTTCTCACAAGCCTTCTCCTCTTCCGTCCAAGCTCCTATTTCCTTGCGTTGTTGCTCTAGGATGATATTCTCCAACCAAGTGGAAAACTGATCTCACACACTGATCTCACACCCTGTATGAATTGTGCAATCCTCAATGAGCCTTACCTTGACTGCATGCATTAGTTTCCTTTATAGGAAAACACATGCAACTGATAGTATATTGTCCTTGTATTTAATCTCAATTGGGTCTTTCTCAGAATAGACATGCATGAGTTTCTGGTGAGGGGATCTTTAGTTAACTGGAGTACACTTGTTGAGTGCATGCATGCATCAACTGACTGCCAACTCTCTATTAGTTCCTCAAACAGTTTGGAACTAATTTAACTGGACTTAACTCAGTAAACTGAATCAACTAATTA